>CAWVNZ010000347.1:0-135880 GCA_963930735.1 Dioctria linearis
CAAAAAATAATTTTTTACTGTCGCAAATTTTAATTGCTCCAGGGATTGCCTTTTCTATAGTAAATTATTCAAAAAATAATTTTTTACTGTCGCAAATTTTAATTGCGCCATGGATTGCCTTTTCTATAGTAAATTTTTAAAAAAATAAATTTTTACTGTCGCAAATTTTAAATCCGCCAGGGATTGCCTTTTCTATAGTAAATTTTTCAAAAATTAATTTTTACTGTCGCAAATTTTAAATACGCCAGGGATTGCCTTTTCTATAGTAATTTTTTCAAAAAATAATTTTTTACTGTCGCAAATTTTAATTACGCCAGGGATTGCTTTTCTATAGTAAATTTTTCAAAATTTAATTTTATACTGTCGCAAATTTTAATTGCGCCAGGGATTGCCTTTTCTACAGTAAATTTTTCAAAAAATAATTTTTTACTGTCGCAAATTTTAATTGCGCCAGGGATTGCCTTTTCTATAGTAAATTTTGCAAAAAATAATATTTTACTGTCGCAAATTGTAATTGCGCCAGGGATTACATTTTCTATAGTAAATTTTTCAAAAATTAATTTTTTACTGTCGCAAATTTTAATTGCGGCAGGGATTGAATTTTCTACAGTAAATTTTTCACAAATTAGTTTTTTACTGGCGCAAATTTTAAATACGCCAGGGATTGCCTTTTCTATAGTAAATTTTTCAAAAAATAATTTTTTACTGTCGCAAATTTTAATTGCGCCAGGGGTTGCCTTTTCTATAGTAAATTGTTCAAAAAATAATTTTTTACTGTCGCAAATTTTAATTGCGCCAGGGATTGCCATTTCTATAGTAAATTTTTCAAAAAATAATTTTTTACTGTCGCAAATTTTAATTGCGCCAGTGATTACATTTTCTATAGTAAATTTTTCAAAAATTAATTTTTTACTGTCGCAAATTTTAATTGCGGCAGGGATTGAATTTTCTACAGTAAATTTTTCACAAATTAATTTTTTACTGACGCAAATTTTAAATACGCCAGGGATTGCCTTTTCTATAGTAAATTTTTCAAAAAATTATTTTTTATTGTCGCAAATTTTAATTGCGCCAGGGATTGCCTTTTCTATAGTAAATTGTTCAAAAAATAATTTTTTACTGTCTCAAATTTTAATTGCGCCAGGGATTGCCATTTCTATAGTAAATTTTTCAAAAAATAATTTTTTACTGTCGCAAATTTTAATTGCGCCAGGGATTGCCTTTTCTATAGTAAATTATTCAAAAAATAATTTTTTACTGTCACAAATTTTAAATGCGCCAGGGATTGCCTTTTCTATAGTAAATTTTTAAAAAAATAAATTTTTACTGTCGCAAATTTTAAATACGCCAGGGATTGCCTTTTCTATAGTAAATTTTTCAAAAATTAATTTTTTACTGTTGCAAATTTTAAATACGCCAGGGATTGCCTTTTCTATAGTAAATTTTTCAAAAAATAATTTTTTACTGTCGCAAATTTTAAATACGCCAGGGATTGCCTTTTTTATAGTAAAGTATTCAAAAAATAATCTTTTACTGTCGCAAATTTTAATTGCGCCAGAGATTGCCTTTTCTATAGTAAATTTTTCAAAAATTAATTTTTTACTGTCGCAAATTTTAATTGCGCCAGAGATTGCCTTTTCTATAGTAAATTTTTCAAAAATTAATTTTTTACTGTCGCAAATTTTAAATACTTTTAAATACGCCAGGGATTGCCTTTTCTACAGTAAATTTTTCAAAAAATAATTTTTTACTGTCGCAAATTTTAATTGCGCCAGGGATTGCCTTTTCTATAGTAAATTATTCAAAAAATAATTTTTTACTGTCGCAAATTTTAATTGCGCCAGGGATTGCCTTTTTTATAGTAAAGTATTCAAAAAATAATCTTTTACTGTCGCAAATTTTAATTGCGCCAGAGATTGCCTTTTCTATAGTAAATTTTTCAAAAATTAATTTTTTACTGTCGCAAATTTTAATTACGCCAGGGATTGCCTTTTCTACAGTAAATTTTACAAAAAATAATTTTTTACTGTCGCAAATTTTAACTGCGTCAGGGATTGCCTTTTCTATAGTAAATTTTTCACAAAGTAATTTTATTCTGTCGCAAATTTTAAATACGCCAGGGATTGCCTCTTCTATAGTAAATTATTCAAAAAATAATTTTTTTTGTCGCAAATTTTAATTGCGCCAGGGATTGCCTTTTCTATAGTAAATTTTCAAAAATTAATTTTTTACTGTCGCAAATTTTAATTACGCCAGGGATTGCCTTTTCTACAGTAAATTTTTCAAAAATTAATTTTTTACTGTCGCAAATTTTAATTGCGCCAGGGATTGCCTTTTCTATAGTAAATTTTACAAAAAATAATTTTTTAATGTCGCAAATTTTAATTGCGCCAGGGATTGCCTTTTCTATAGTAAATTTTTCACAAATTAATTTTATACTGTCGCAAATTTTAAATACGCCAGGTATTGCCTCTTCTAAAGTAAATTATTCAAAAAATAATTTTTTACTGTCGCAAATTTTAATTGCGCCAGGGATTGCCTTTTCTATAGTAAATTTTTCAAAAATTAATTTTTTACTGTCGCAAATTTTAATTACGCCAGGGATTGCCTTTTCTACAGTAAATTTTTCAAAAATTAATTTTTTTCTGTCGCAAATTTTAATTGCGCCAGGAATTGCCTTTTCCACAGTAAATTTTACAAAAAAATAATTTTTTACTGTCGCAAATTTTAAATCCGCCAGGGATTGCCTTTTCTATAGTAAATTTTTCACAAATTAATTTTATACTGTCGCAAAATTTAAATACGCCAGGGATTGCCTCTTCTATAGTAAATTATTCAAAAAATATTTTTTTCTGTCGCAAATTATAATTGCGCCAGGGATTGCCTTTTCTATATTAAATTTTTCAAAAATTAATTTTTTACTGTTGCAAATTTTAATTACGCAAGGGATTACCTTTTCTACAGTAAATTTTTCAAAAATTAATTTTTTACTGTCGCAAATTTTAATTGCGCCAGGGATTGCCTTTTCTACAGTAAATTTTTCAAAAAATAATTTTTTACTGTCGCAAATTTTAATTGCGCCAGGGATTGCCTTTTCTACAGTAAATTTATCAAAAAATAATTTTTTACTGTCGCAAATTTTAATTGCGCCAGGGATTGCCTTTTCTATAGTAAATTATTCTTAAAATAATTTCTTACTGTCGCAAATTTTAATTACCCCAGGGATTGCCTTTTCTACAGTAAATTTTTCAAAAAATAGTTTTTTACTGTCGCAAATTTTAATTGCGCCAGGGATTGCCTTTTCTACAGTAAATTTATCAAAAAATAATTTTTTACTGTCGCAAATTTTAATTGCGCCAGGGATTGCCTTTTCTATAGTAAATTTTGCAAAAAATAATTTTTTACTGTCGCAAATTTTAATTACCCCAGGGATTGCCTTTTCTACAGTAAATTTTTCAAAAAATAATTTTTTACTGTCGCAAATTTTAATTACGCCAGGGATTGCCTTTTCTCCAGTAAATTTTTCAAAAAATAATTTTTTACTGTCGCAAATTTTATTTGCGCCAGGGATTGCCTTTTCTACAGTAAATTTTACAAAAAATAATTTTTTACTGTCGCAAATTTTAATTGCGCCAGGGATTGCCTTTTCTATAGTAAATTTTGCAAAAAATAATTTTTTACTGTCGCAAATTTTTATTGCGCCAGGGATTGCCTTTTCTTTAGTAAATTTTGCAAAAAAATAATTTTTTACTGTCACAAATTTTAATTACGCCAGGAATTGCCTTTTCTACAGTAAATTTTTCACAAAATAATTTTATACTGTCGCAAATTTTAAATACGCCAGGGATTGCCTCTTCTATAGTAAATTATTCAAAAAATAATTTTTTACTGTCGCAAATTTTAATTGCGCCAGGGATTGCCTTTTCTATAGTAAATTTTTCAAAAATTAATTTTTTACTGTCGCAAATTTTAATTGCGCCAGGGATTGCCATTTTTATAGTAAATTTTTCAAAAATTAATTTTTTACTGTCGCAAATTTAAATTACGCCAGGGATTGCCTTTTCTACAGTAAATTTTTCAAAAATTAATTTTTATTGTCGCAAATTTTAATTGCGCCAGGGATTGCCTTTTCTACCGTAAATTTTACAAAAAATAATTTTTTAATGTCGCAAATTTTAATTGCGCCAGGGATTGCCTTTTCTATGGTAAATTTTTCAAAAAAATAATTTTTTACTGTTGCAAATTTTAATTACGCCAGGGATTGCCTTTTCTACAGTAAATTTTTCACAAATTAATTTTATACTGTCGCAAATTTTAAATACGCCAGGGATTGCCTCTTCTATAGTAAATTATTCAAAAAATAATTTTATATTGTC
Organism: Dioctria linearis; assembly: GCA_963930735.1. NCBI lineage: Eukaryota > Metazoa > Arthropoda > Insecta > Diptera > Asilidae > Dioctria > Dioctria linearis. The sequence goes on from CAWVNZ010000347.1 coordinate 4,377, forward strand.
GCAACTTTTAAATACGCCAGGGATTGCCTCTTCTATAGTAAATTATTCAAAAAATAATTTTTTACTGTCGCAAATTTTAATTGCGCCAGGGATTGCCTTTTCTATAGTAAATTTTTCAAAAATTAATTTTTTACTGTCGCAAATTTTAATTGCGCCAGGGATTGCCTTTTCTATAGCAAATTTTTCACAAATTAATTTTATACTGTCGCAAATTTTAAATACGCCAGGGATTGCCTCCTCTATAGTAAATTATTCAAAAAATAATTTTTTACTGTCGCAAATTTTAATTGCGCCAGGGATTGCCTTTTCTATAGTAAATTTTTCAAAAATTAATTTTTTACTGTCGCAAATTTCAATTACGCCAGGGATTGCCTTTTCTACAGTAAATTTTTCAAAAATTAATTTTTACTGTCGCAAATTTTAATTGCGCCAGGGATTGCCTTTTCTACAGTAAATTTTACAAAAAATAATTTTTTACTGTCGCAAATTTTAATTGCGACAGGGATTGCCTTTTCTATGGTAAATTTTTCAAAAAATAATTTTTTACTGTCGCAAATTTTAATTACGCCAGGGATTGCCTTTTCTACAGTAAATTTTTCACAAACTAATTTTATACTGTCGCAAATTTTAAATACGCCAGGGATTGCCGCTTCTATAGTAAAATATTCAAAAAATAATTTTGTACTGTCGCAAATTTTAATTGCGCCAGGGATTGCCTTTTCTATAGTAAATTTTTCAAAAATTAATTTTTTACTCTCGCAAATTTTAATTGCGCCAGGGATTGCCTTTTCTATAGTAAATTTTTCAAAAAATAATTTTTTACTGTCGCAAATTTTAATTACGCCAGGGATTGCGTTTTCTACAGTAAATTTTTCACAAATTAATTTTATACTGTCGCAAATTTTAAATACGCCAGGGATTGCCTCTTCTATAGTAAATTATTCAAAAAATAATTTTATATTGTCGCAAATTTTAATTAAGCCAGGGATTGCCTTTTCTACAGTAAATTTTACAAAAAATAATTTTTTACTGTCGCAAATTATAATTGCGCCAGTGATTGCCTTTTCTATAGTAAATTTTTCACAAATTAATTTTTTACTGTCGCAAATTTTAATTGCGCCAGGGATTGCCTTTTCTACAGTAAATTTTTCACAAATTAATTTTATACTGTCGCAAATTTTAAATACGCCAGGGATTGCCTCTTCTATAGTAAGTTTTACAAAAAATAATTTTTTACTGTCGCAAATTTTAATTGCGCCAGGGATTGCCTTTTATATAGTAATTTTTTCACAAATTAATTTTATACTGTCGCAAATTTTAAATACGCCAGGGAATGCCTCTTCTATAGTAAATTAATCAAAAAATAATTTTTTATTGTCGCAAATATTAAATGCGCCAGGGATTGCCTTTTCTATAGTAAATTTTTCAAAAATTAATTTTTTACTCTCGCAAATTTTAATTGCGCCAGGGATTGCCTTTTCTATAGTAAATTTTTCAAAAATTAATTTTTTACTGTCGCAAATTTTAATTGCGCCAGGGATTGCCTTTTCTACAGTAAATTTTTCAAAAAATAATTTTTTACTGTCGCAAATTTTAATTGCGCCAGGGATTGCCTTTTCTACAGTAAATTTATCAAAAAATAATTTTTTACTGTCGCAAATTTTAATTGCGCCAGGGATTGCCTTTTCTATAGTAAATTATTCTTAAAATAATTTCTTACTGTCGCAAATTTTAATTACCCCAGGGATTGCCTTTTCTACAGTAAATTTTTCAAAAAATAATTTTTTTACTGTCGCAAATTTTAATTGCGCCCGGGATTGCCTTTTCTACAGTAAATTTATCAAAAAATAATTTTTTACTGTCGCAAATTTTAATTGCGCCAGGGATTGCCTTTTCTATAGTAAATTTTGCAAAAAATAATTTTTTACTGTCGCAAATTTTAATTACCCCAGGGATTGCCCTTTTCTACAGTAAATTTTTCAAAAAATAATTTTTTACTGTCGCAAATTTTAATTACGCCAGGGATTGCCTTTTCTCCAGTAAATTTTTCAAAAAATAATTTTTTACTGTCGCAAATTTTAATTGCGCCAGGGATTGCCTTTTCTACAGTAAATTTTACAAAAAATAATTTTTTACTGTCGCAAATTTTAATTGCGCCAGGGATTGCCTTTTCTATAGTAAATTTTGCAAAAAATAATTTTTTACTGTCGCAAATTTTAATTACGCCAGGGATTGCCTTTTCTACAGTAAATTTTTCAAAAATTAATTTTTTACTGTCGCAAATTTTAATTGCGCCAGGGATTGCCTTTTCTACAGTAAATTTTACAAAAAATAATTTTTTACTGTCGCAAATTTTTATTGCGCCAGGGATTGCCTTTTCTTTAGTAAATTTTGCAAAAAAATAATTTTTTACTGTCACAAATTTTAATTACGCCAGGAATTGCCTTTTCTACAGTAAATTTTTCACAAAATAATTTTATACTGTCGCAAATTTTAAATACGCCAGGGATTGCCTCTTCTATAGTAAATTATTCAAAAAATAATTTTTTACTGTCGCAAATTTTAATTGCGCCAGGGATTGCCTTTTCTATAGTAAATTTTTCAAAAATTAATTTTTTACTGTCGCAAATTTTAATTGCGCCAGGGATTGCCATTTTTATAGTAAATTTTTCAAAAATTAATTTTTTACTGTCGCAAATTTAAATTACGCCAGGGATTGCCTTTTCTACAGTAAATTTTTCAAAAATTAATTTTTATTGTCGCAAATTTTAATTGCGCCAGGGATTGCCTTTTCTACCGTAAATTTTACAAAAAATAATTTTTTAATGTCGCAAATTTTAATTGCGCCAGGGATTGCCTTTTCTATGGTAAATTTTTCAAAAAAATAATTTTTTACTGTTGCAAATTTTAATTACGCCAGGGATTGCCTTTTCTACAGTAAATTTTTCACAAATTAATTTTATACTGTCGCAAATTTTAAATACGCCAGGGATTGCCTCTTCTATAGTAAATTATTCAAAAAATAATTTTATATTGTCGCAACTTTTAAATACGCCAGGGATTGCCTCTTCTATAGTAAATTATTCAAAAAATAATTTTTTACTGTCGCAAATTTTAATTGCGCCAGGGATTGCCTTTTCTATAGTAAATTTTTCAAAAATTAATTTTTTACTGTCGCAAATTTTAATTGCGCCAGGGATTGCCTTTTCTATAGTAAATTTTTCACAAATTAATTTTATACTGTCGCAAATTTTAAATACGCCAGGGATTGCCTCCTCTATAGTAAATTATTCAAAAAATAATTTTTTACTGTCGCAAATTTTAATTGCGCCAGGGATTGCCTTTTCTATAGTAAATTTTTCAAAAATTAATTTTTTACTGTCGCAAATTTCAATTACGCCAGGGATTGCCTTTTCTACAGTAAATTTTTCAAAAATTAATTTTTACTGTCGCAAATTTTAATTGCGCCAGGGATTGCCTTTTCTACAGTAAATTTTACAAAAAATAATTTTTTACTGTCGCAAATTTTAATTGCGACAGGGATTGCCTTTTCTATGGTAAATTTTTCAAAAAATAATTTTTTACTGTCGCAAATTTTAATTACGCCAGGGATTGCCTTTTCTACAGTAAATTTTTCACAAACTAATTTTATACTGTCGCAAATTTTAAATACGCCAGGGATTGCCGCTTCTATAGTAAAATATTCAAAAAATAATTTTGTACTGTCGCAAATTTTAATTGCGCCAGGGATTGCCTTTTCTATAGTAAATTTTTCAAAAATTAATTTTTTACTCTCGCAAATTTTAATTGCGCCAGGGATTGCCTTTTCTATAGTAAATTTTTCAAAAAATAATTTTTTGCTGTCGCAAATTTTAATTACGCCAGGGATTGCGTTTTCTACAGTAAATTTTTCACAAATTAATTTTATACTGTCGCAAATTTTAAATACGCCAGGGATTGCCTCTTCTATAGTAAATTATTCAAAAAATAATTTTATATTGTCGCAAATTTTAATTAAGCCAGGGATTGCCTTTTCTACAGTAAATTTTACAAAAAATAATTTTTTACTGTCGCAAATTATAATTGCGCCAGTGATTGCCTTTTCTATAGTAAATTTTTCACAAATTAATTTTTTACTGTCGCAAATTTTAATTGCGCCAGGGATTGCCTTTTCTACAGTAAATTTTTCACAAATTAATTTTATACTGTCGCAAATTTTAAATACGCCAGGGATTGCCTCTTCTATAGTAAGTTTTACAAAAAATAATTTTTTACTGTCGCAAATTTTAATTGCGCCAGGGATTGCCTTTTATATAGTAATTTTTTCACAAATTAATTTTATACTGTCGCAAATTTTAAATACGCCAGGGAATGCCTCTTCTATAGTAAATTAATCAAAAAATAATTTTTTATTGTCGCAAATATTAAATGCGCCAGGGATTGCCTTTTCTATAGTAAATTTTTCATAAATTAATTTTTTACTCTCGCAAATTTTAATTGCGCCAGGGATTGCCTTTTCTATAGTAAATTTTTCAAAAATTAATTTTTTACTGTCGCAAATTTTAATTGCGCCAGGGATTGCCTTTTCTACAGTAAATTTTTCAAAAAATAATTTTTTACTGTCGCAAATTTTAATTGCGCCAGGGATTGCCTTTTCTACAGTAAATTTATCAAAAAATAATTTTTTACTGTCGCAAATTTTAATTGCGCCAGGGATTGCCTTTTCTATAGTAAATTATTCTTAAAATAATTTCTTACTGTCGCAAATTTTAATTACCCCAGGGATTGCCTTTTCTACAGTAAATTTTTCAAAAAATAATTTTTTACTGTCGCAAATTTTAATTGCGCCAGGGATTGCTTTTTCTACAGTAAATTTATCAAAAAATAATTTTTTACTGTCGCAAATTTTAATTGCGCCAGGGATTGCCTTTTCTATAGTAAATTTTGCAAAAAATAATTTTTTACTGTCGCAAATTTTAATTACCCCAGGGATTGCCTTTTCTACAGTAAATTTTTCAAAAAAATAATTTTTTACTGTCGCAAATTTTAATTACGCCAGGGATTGCCTTTTCTCCAGTAAATTTTTCAAAAAATAATTTTTTACTGTCGCAAATTTTAATTGCGCCAGGGATTGCCTTTTCTACAGTAAATTTTACAAAAAATAATTTTTTACTGTCGCAAATTTCAATTACGCCAGGGATTGCCTTTTCTACAGTAAATTTTTCAAAAATTAATTTTTACTGTCGCAAATTTTAATTGCGCCAGGGATTGCCTTTTCTACAGTAAATTTTACAAAAAATAATTTTTTACTGTCGCAAATTTTAATTGCGACAGGGATTGCCTTTTCTATGGTAAATTTTTTCAAAAAATAATTTTTTACTGTCGCAAATTTTAATTACGCCAGGGATTGCCTTTTCTACAGTAAATTTTTCACAAACTAATTTTATACTGTCGCAAATTTTAAATACGCCAGGGATTGCCGCTTCTATAGTAAAATATTCAAAAAATAATTTTGTACTGTCGCAAATTTTAATTGCGCCAGGGATTGCCTTTTCTATAGTAAATTTTTCAAAAATTAATTTTTTACTCTCGCAAATTTAATTGCGCCAGGGATTGCCTTTTCTATAGTAAATTTTTCAAAAAATAATTTTTTACTGTCGCAAATTTTAATTACGCCAGGGATTGCGTTTTTCTACAGTAAATTTTTCACAAATTAATTTTATACTGTCGCAAATTTTAAATACGCCAGGGATTGCCTCTTCTATAGTAAATTATTCAAAAAATAATTTTATATTGTCGCAAATTTTAATTAAGCCAGGGATTGCCTTTTCTACAGTAAATTTTACAAAAAATAATTTTTTACTGTCGCAAATTATAATTGCGCCAGTGATTGCCTTTTCTATAGTAAATTTTTCACAAATTAATTTTTTACTGTCGCAAATTTTAATTGCGCCAGGGATTGCCTTTTCTACAGTAAATTTTTCACAAATTAATTTATACTGTCGCAAATTTTAAATACGCCAGGGATTGCCTCTTCTATAGTAAGTTTTACAAAAAATAATTTTTTACTGTCGCAAATTTTAATTGCGCCAGGGATTGCCTTTTATATAGTAATTTTTTCACAAATTAATTTTATACTGTCGCAAATTTTAAATACGCCAGGGAATGCCTCTTCTATAGTAAATTAATCAAAAAATAATTTTTTATTGTCGCAAATATTAAATGCGCCAGGGATTGCCTTTTCTATAGTAAATTTTTCATAAATTAATTTTTTACTCTCGCAAATTTTAATTGCGCCAGGGATTGCCTTTTCTATAGTAAATTTTTCAAAAATTAATTTTTTACTGTCGCAAATTTTAATTGCGCCAGGGATTGCCTTTTCTACAGTAAATTTTTCAAAAATAATTTTTTACTGTCGCAAATTTTAATTGCGCCAGGGATTGCCTTTTCTACAGTAAATTTATCAAAAAATAATTTTTTACTGTCGCAAATTTTAATTGCGCCAGGGATTGCCTTTTCTATAGTAAATTATTCTTAAAATAATTTCTTACTGTCGCAAATTTTAATTACCCCAGGGATTGCCTTTTCTACAGTAAATTTTTCAAAAAATAATTTTTTACTGTCGCAAATTTTAATTGCGCCAGGGATTGCCTTTTCTACAGTAAATTTATCAAAAAATAATTTTTTACTGTCGCAAATTTTAATTGCGCCAGGGATTGCCTTTTCTATAGTAAATTTTGCAAAAAATAATTTTTTACTGTCGCAAATTTTAATTACCCCAGGGATTGCCTTTTCTACAGTAAATTTTTCAAAAAATAATTTTTTACTGTCGCAAATTTTAATTACGCCAGGGATTGCCTTTTCTCCAGTAAATTTTTCAAAAAATAATTTTTTACTGTCGCAAATTTTAATTGCGCCAGGGATTGCCTTTTCTACAGTAAATTTTACAAAAAATAATTTTTTACTGTCGCAAATTTTAATTGCGCCAGGGATTGCCTTTTCTATAGTAAATTTTGCAAAAAATAATTTTTTACTGTCGCAAATTTTAATTACGCCAGGGATTGCCTTTTCTACAGTAAATTTTTCAAAAATTAATTTTTTACTGTCGCAAATTTTAATTGCGCCAGGGATTGCCTTTTCTACAGTAAATTTTACAAAAAATAATTTTTTACTGTCGCAAATTTTTATTGCGCCAGGGATTGCCTTTTCTTTAGTAAATTTTGCAAAAAAATAATTTTTTACTGTCACAAATTTTAATTACGCCAGGAATTGCCTTTTCTACAGTAAATTTTTCACAAAATAATTTTATACTGTCGCAAATTTTAAATACGCCAGGGATTGCCTCTTCTACAGTAAATTTTTCAAAAATTAATTTTTATTGTTGCAAATTTTAATTGCGCCAGGGATTGCCTTTTCTACCGTAAATTTTACAAAAAATAATTTTTTAATGTCGCAAATTTTAATTGCGCCAGGGATTGCCTTTTCTATGGTGAATTTTTCAAAAAAATAATTTTTTACTGTTGCAAATTTTAATTACGCCAGGGATTGCCTTTTCTACAGTAAATTTTTCACAAATTAATTTTATACTGTCGCAAATTTTAAATACGCCAGGGATTGCCTCTTCTATAGTAAATTATTCAAAAAATAATTTTATATTGTCGCAACTTTTAAATACGCCAGGGATTGCCTCTTCTATAGTAAATTATTCAAAAAATAATTTTTTACTGTCGCAAATTTTAATTGCGCCAGGGATTGCCTTTTCTATAGTAAATTTTTCAAAAATTAATTTTTTACTGTCGCAAATTTTAATTGCGCCAGGGATTGCCTTTTCTATAGTAAATTTTTCACAAATTAATTTTATACTGTCGCAAATTTTAAATACGCCAGGGATTGCCTCCTCTATAGTAAATTATTCAAAAAATAATTTTTTACTGTCGCAAATTTTAATTGCGCCAGGGATTGCCTTTTCTATAGTAAATTTTTCAAAAATTAATTTTTTACTGTCGCAAATTTCAATTACGCCAGGGATTGCCTTTTCTACAGTAAATTTTTCAAAAATTAATTTTTACTGTCGCAAATTTTAATTGCGCCAGGGATTGCCTTTTCTACAGTAAATTTTACAAAAAATAATTTTTTACTGTCGCAAATTTTAATTGCGACAGGGATTGCCTTTTCTATGGTAAATTTTTCAAAAAATAATTTTTTACTGTCGCAAATTTTAATTACGCCAGGGATTGCCTTTTCTACAGTAAATTTTTCACAAACTAATTTTATACTGTCGCAAATTTTAAATACGCCAGGGATTGCCGCTTCTATAGTAAAATATTCAAAAAATAATTTTGTACTGTCGCAAATTTTAATTGCGCCAGGGATTGCCTTTTCTATTATAAATTTTTCAAAAATTAATTTTTTACTGTCGCAAATTTTAATTGCGCCAGGCATTGCCTTTTCTACAGTAAGTTTTACAAAAAATAATTTTTTACTGTCGCAAATTTTAATTGCGCCAGGGATTGCCTTTTATATAGTAATTTTTTCACAAATTAATTTTATACTGTCGCAAATTTTAAATACGCCAGGGAATGCCTCTTCTATAGTAAATTAATCAAAAAATAATTTTTTATTGTCGCAAATATTAAATGCGCCAGGGATTGCCTTTTCTATAGTAAATTTTTCAAAAATTAATTTTTTACTCTCGCAAATTTTAATTGCGCCAGGGATTGCCTTTTCTATAGTAAATTTTTCAAAAAATAATTTTTTACTGTCGCAAATTTTAATTACGCCAGGGATTGCGTTTTCTACAGTAAATTTTTCACAAATTAATTTTATACTGTCGCAAATTTTAAATACGCCAGGGATTGCCTCTTCTATAGTAAATTATTCAAAAAATAATTTTATATTGTCGCAAATTTTAATTAAGCCAGGGATTGCCTTTTCTACAGTAAATTTTACAAAAAATAATTTTTTACTTCGCAAATTATAATTGCGCCAGGGATTGCCTTTTCTATAGTAAATTTTTCACAAATTAATTTTTTACTGTCGCAAATTTTAATTGCGCCAGGGATTGCCTTTTCTATAGTAAATTTTTCAAAAATTAATTTTTTACTGTCGCAAATTTTAATTGTGCCAGGGATTGCCTTTTCTATAGTAAATTTTGCAAAAAAATAATTTTTTACTGTAGGAAATTTTAATTGCGCCAGGGACTGCTTTTTCTACAGTAAATTTTACAAAAAATAATTTTTTACTGTCGCAAATTTTAATTGCGCCAGGGATTGCCTTTTCTATAGTAAATTTTTCACAAATTAATTTTATACTGTCGCAAATTTTAAATACGCCAGGGATTGCGTCTTCTATAGTGAATTATTCAAAAAATAATTTTTTACTCTCGCAAATTTTAATTGCGCCAGGGATTGCCTTTTCTACCGTAAATTTTACAAAAAATAATTTTTTAATGTCGCAAATTTTAATTGCGCCAGGGATTGCCTTTTCTATGGTAAATTTTTCAAAAAAATAATTTTTTACTGTCGAAAATTTTAATTACGCCAGGGATTGCCTTTTCTATAGTAAATTTTTCAAAAATTAATTTTTTACTGTCGCAAATTTTAAATACTTTTAAATACGCCAGGGATTGCCTTTTCTACAGTAAATTTTTAAAAAAATAATTTTTTACTGTCGCAAATTTTAATTGCGCCAGGGATTGCCTATTCTATAGTAAATTATTCAAAAAATAATTTTTTACTGTCGCAAATTTTAATTGCGCCAGGGATTGCCTTTTTTATAGTAAAGTATTCAAAAAATAATCTTTTACTGTCGCAAATTTTAATTGCGCCAGAGATTGCCTTTTCTATAGTAAATTTTTCAAAAATTAATTTTTTACTGTCGCAAATTTTAATTACGCCAGGGATTGCCTTTTCTACAGTAAATTTTACAAAAAATAATTTTTTACTGTCGCAAATTTTAACTGCGTCAGGGATTGCCTTTTCTATAGTAAATTTTTCACAAAGTAATTTTATACTGTCGCAAATTTTAAATACGCCAGGGATTGCCTCTTCTATAGTAAATTATTCAAAAAATAATTTTTTTTGTCGCAAATTTTAATTGCGCCAGGGATTGCCTTTTCTATAGTAAATTTTCAAAAATTAATTTTTTACTGTCGCAAATTTTAATTACGCCAGGGATTGCCTTTTCTACAGTAAATTTTTCAAAAATTAATTTTTTACTGTCGCAAATTTTAATTGCGCCAGGGATTGCCTTTTCTACAGTAAATTTTTCACAAATTAATTTTATACTGTCGCAAATTTTAAATACGCCAGGGAATGCCCCTTCTATAGTAAATTATTCTTAAAATAATTTCTTACTGTCGCAAATTTTAATGACGCCAGGGATTGCCTTTTCTACAGTAAATTTTTCAAAAAATAATTTTTTACTGTCGCAAATTTTAATTGCGCCAGGGATTGCCTTTTCTACAGTAAATTTTTCAAAAAATAATTTTTTACTGTCGCAAATTTTAATTGCGCCAGGGATTGCCTTTTCTATAGTAAATTTTGCAAAAAATAATTTTTTACTGTCGCAAATTTTAATTACCCCAGGGATTGCCTTTTCTACAGTAAATTTTTCAAAAAATAATTTTTTACTGTCGCAAATTTTAATTACGCCAGGGATTGCCTTTTCTCCAGTAAATTTTTCAAAAAATAATTTTTTACTGTCGCAAATTTTAATTGCGCCAGGCATTGCCTTTTCTACAGTAAATTTTACAAAAAATAATTTTTTACTGTCGCAAATTTTAATTGCGCCAGGGATTGCCTTTTCTATAGTAAATTTTGCAAAAAATAATTTTTTACTGTCGCAAATTTTAATTACGCCAGGGATTGCCTTTTCTACAGTAAATTTTTCAAAAATTAATTTTTTACTGTCGCAAATTTTAATTGCGCCAGGGATTGCCTTTTCTACAGTAAATTTTACAAAAAATAATTTTTTACTGTCGCAAATTTTTATTGCGCCAGGGATTGCCTTTTCTTTAGTAAATTTTGCAAAAAAATAATTTTTTACTGTCACAAATTTTAATTACGCCAGGAATTGCCTTTTCTACAGTAAATTTTTCACAAAATAATTTTATACTGTCGCAAATTTTAAATACGCCAGGGATTGCCTCTTCTATAGTAAATTATTCAAAAAATAATTTTTTACTGTCACAAATTTTAATTGCGCCAGGGATTGCCTTTTCTATAGTAAATTTTTCAAAAATTAATTTTTTACTGTCGCAAATTTTAATTGCGCCAGGGATTGCCATTTTTATAGTAAATTTTTCAAAAATTAATTTTTTACTGTCGCAAATTTAAATTACGCCAAGGATTGCCTTTTCTACAGTAAATTTTTCAAAAATTAATTTTTATTGTCGCAAATTTTAATTGCGCCAGGGATTGCCTTTTCTACCGTAAATTTTACAAAAAATAATTTTTTAATGTCGCAAATTTTAATTGCGCCAGGGATTGCCTTTTCTATGGTAAATTTTTCAAAAAAATAATTTTTTACTGTTGCAAATTTTAATTACGCCAGGGATTGCCTTTTCTACAGTAAATTTTTCACAAATTAATTTTATACTGTCGCAAATTTTAAATACGCCAGGGATTGCCTCTTCTATAGTAAATTATTCAAAAAATAATTTTATATTGTCGCAACTTTTAAATACGCCAGGGATTGCCTCTTCTATAGTAAATTATTCAAAAAATAATTTTTTACTGTCGCAAATTTTAATTGCGCCAGGGATTGCCTTTTCTATAGTAAATTTTTCAAAAATTAATTTTTTACTGTCGCAAATTTTAATTGCGCCAGGGATTGCCTTTTCTATAGTAAATTTTTCACAAATTAATTTTATACTGTCGCAAATTTTAAATACGCCAGGGATTGCCTCCTCTATAGTAAATTATTCAAAAAATAATTTTTTACTGTCGCAAATTTTAATTGCGCCAGGGATTGCCTTTTCTATAGTAAATTTTTCAAAAATTAATTTTTTACTGTCGCAAATTTCAATTACGCCAGGGATTGCCTTTTCTACAGTAAATTTTTCAAAAATTAATTTTTACTGTCGCAAATTTTAATTGCGCCAGGGATTGCCTTTTCTACAGTAAATTTTACAAAAAATAATTTTTTACTGTCGCAAATTTTAATTGCGTCAGGGATTGCCTTTTCTATGGTAAATTTTTCAAAAAATAATTTTTTACTGTCGCAAATTTTAATTACGCCAGGGATTGCCTTTTCTACAGTAAATTTTTCACAAACTAATTTTATACTGTCGCAAATTTTAAATACGCCAGGGATTGCCGCTTCTATAGTAAAATATTCAAAAAATAATTTTGTACTGTCGCAAATTTTAATTGCGCCAGGGATTTCCTTTTCTATTATAAATTTTTCAAAAATTAATTTTTTACTGTCGCAAATTTTAATTGCGCCAGGTATTGCCTTTTCTACAGTAAGTTTTACAAAAAATAATTTTTTACTGTCGCAAATTTTAATTGCGCCAGGGATTGCCTTTTATATAGTAATTTTTTCACAAATTAATTTTATACTGTCGCAAATTTTAAATACGCCAGGGAATGCCTCTTCTATAGTAAATTAATCAAAAAATAATTTTTTACTGTCGCAAATATTAAATGCGCCAGGGATTGCCTTTTCTATAGTAAATTTTTCAAAAATTAATTTTTTACTCTCGCAAATTTTAATTGCGCCAGGGATTGCCTTTTCTATAGTAAATTTTTCAAAAAATAATTTTTTACTGTCGCAAATTTTAATTACGCCAGGGATTGCGTTTTCTACAGTAAATTTTTCACAAATTAATTTTATACTGTCGCAAATTTTAAATACGCCAGGGATTGCCTCTTCTATAGTAAATTATTCAAAAAATAATTTTATATTGTCGCAAATTTTAATTACGCCAGGCATTGCCTTTTCTACAGTAAATTTTACAAAAAATAATTTTTTACTGTCGCAAATTATAATTGCGCCAGTGATTGCCTTTTCTATAGTAAATTTTTCACAAATTAATTTTTTACTGTCGCAAATTTTAATTGCGCCAGGGATTGCCTTTTCTATAGTAAATTTTTCAAAAATTAATTTTTTATTGTCGCAAATTTTAAATCCGCCAGGAATTGCCTTTTCTATAGTAAATTTTTCACAAATTAATTTTCTACTGTCGCAAATTTTAATTGCGCCAGCGATTGCCTTTTCTATAGTAAATTTTTCAAAAATTAATTTTTTACCGTCGCAAATTTTAATTGCGCCAGGGATTGCCTTTTCTATAGTAAATTTTTCAAAAAATAATTTTTTACTGTCGCAAATTTTAATTGTGCCAGGGATTGCCTTTTCTATAGTAAATTTTGCAAAAAGATAATTTTTTACTGTAGGAAATTTTAATTGCGCCAGGGACTGCTTTTTCTACAGTAAATTTTACAAAAAATAATTTTTTACTGTCGCAAATTTTAATTGCGCCAGGGATTGCCTTTTCTATAGTAAATTTTTCACAAATTAATTTTATACTGTCGCAAATTTTAAATACGCCAGGGATTGCCTCTTCTATAGTGAATTATTCAAAAAATAATTTTTTACTCTCGCAAATTTTAATTGCGCCAGGGATTGCCTTTTCTACCGTAAATTTTACAAAAAATAATTTTTTAATGTCGCAAATTTTAATTGCGCCAGGGATTGCCTTTTCTATGGTAAATTTTTCAAAAAAATAATTTTTTACTGTCGAAAATTTTAATTACGCCAGGGATTGCCTTTTCTACAGTAAATTTTTCACAAATTAATTTTATACTGTCGCAAATTTTAAATACGCCAGGGATTGCCTCTTCTATAGTAAATTATTCAAAAAATAATTTTATATTGTCGCAAATTTTAAATACGCCAGGGATTGCCTCTTCTATAGTAAATTATTCAAAAAATAATTTTTTACTGTCGCAAATTTTAATTGCGCCAGGGATTGCCTTTTCTATAGTAAATTTTTCAAAAATTAATTTTTTACTGTCGCAAATTTTAATTGCGCCAGGGATTGCCTTTTCTATAGTAAATTTTTCACAAATTAATTTTATACTGTCGCAAATTTTAAATACGCCAGGGATTGCCTCCTCTATAGTAAATTATTCAAAAAATAATTTTTTACTGTCGCAAATTTTAATTGCGCCAGGGATTGCCTTTTCTATAGTAAATTTTTCAAAAATTAATTTTTTACTGTCGCAAATTTCAATTACGCCAGGGATTGCCTTTTCTACAGTAAATTTTTAAAAATTAATTTTTACTGTCGCAAATTTTAATTGCGCCAGGGATTGCCTTTTCTACAGTAAATTTTACAAAAAATAATTTTTTACTGTCGCAAATTTTAATTGCGCCAGGGATTGCCTTTTCTATGGTAAATTTTTCAAAAATAATTTTTTACTGTCGCAAATTTTAATAACGCCAGGGATTGCCTTTTCTACAGTAAATTTTTCACAAACTAATTTTATACTGTCGCAAATTTTAAATACGCCAGGGATTGCCGCTTCTATAGTAAAATATTCAAAAAATAATTTTGTACTGTCGCAAATTTTAATTGCGCCAGGGATTGCCTTTTCTATTATAAATTTTTCAAAAATTAATTTTTACTGTCCCAAATTTTAATTGCGCCAGGTATTGCCTTTTCTACAGTAAGTTTTACAAAAAATAATTTTTTACTGTCCCAAATTTTAATTGCGCCAGGGATTGCCTTTTATATAGTAATTTTTTCACAAATTAATTTTATACTGTCGCAAATTTTAAATACGCCAGGGAATGCCTCTTCTATAGTAACTTAATCAAAAAATAATTTTTTACTGTCGCAAATATTAAATGCGCCAGGGATTGCCTTTTCTATAGTAAATTTAACAAAAATTAATTTTTTACTCTCGCAAATTTTAATTGCGCCAGGGATTGCCTTTTCTATAGTAAATTTTTCAAAAAATAATTTTTTACTGTCGCAAATTTTAATTACGCCAGGGATTGCGTTTTCTACAGTAAATTTTTCAAAAAATAATTTTTTACTGTCGCAAATTTTAATTGTGCCAGGGATTGCCTTTTCTATAGTAAATTTTGCAAAAAATTAATTTTTTACTGTAGCAAATTTTAATTCCGCCAGGGACTGCTTTTTCTACAGTAAATTTTACAAAAAATAATTTTTTACTGTCGCAAATTATAATTGCGCCAGTGATTGCCTTTTCTATAATAAATTTTTTACAAATTAATTTTTTACTGTCGCAAATTTTAATTGCGCCAGGATTGCCTTTTCTATAGTAAATTTTTCAAAAATTAATTTTTTATTGTCGCAAATTTTAAATCCGCCAGGGATTGCCTTTTCTATAGTAAATTTTTCACAAATTAATTTTCTACTGTCGCAAATTTTAATTGCGCCAGCGATTGCCTTTTCTATAGTAAATTTTTCAAAAATTAATTTTTTACCGTCGCAAATTTTAATTGCGCCAGGGATTGCCTTTTCTACAGTAAATTTTTCAAAAAATAATTTTTTACTGTCGCAAATTTTAATTGTGCCAGGGATTGCCTTTTCTATAGTAAATTTTGCAAAAAATTAATTTTTTACTGTAGCAAATTTTAATTCCGCCAGGGACTGCTTTTTCTACAGTAAATTTTACAAAAAATAATTTTTTACTGTCGCAAATTTTAATTGCGCCAGGGATTGCCTTTTCTATAGTAAATTTTTCACAAATTAATTTTATACTGTCGCAAATTTTAAATACGCCAGGGAATGCCTCTTCTATAGTGAATTATTCAAAAAATAATTTTTTACTCTCGCAAATTTTAATTGCGCCAGGGATTACCTTTTCTATAGTAAATTTTTCAAAAATTAATTTTTTACTGTCGCAAATTTTAATTGCGCCAGGGATTGCCTTTTCTACAGTAACTTTGACAAAAAATAATTTTTAACTGTCGCAAATTTTCACTGCGCCAGGGATTGCCTTTTCTATAGTAAATTTTTCCCAAATTAATTTTATACTGTCGCAAATTTTAAATACGCCAGGTATTGCCTCTTCTATAGTAAATTATTCAAAAAATAATTTTTTACTGTCGCAAATTTTAATTGCGCCAGGGATTGCCTTTTCTATAGTAAATTTTTCAAAAATTAATTTTTTACTGTCGCAAATTTTAAATACGCCAGGGATTGCCTTTTCTACAGTTAATTTGACAAAAAATAATTTTTTACTGTTGCAAATTTTAACTGCGCCAGGGATTGCCTTTTCTATAGTAAATTTTTCAAAAATTAATTTTTTACTGCCGCAAATTTTAATTACGCCAGGGATTGCCTTTTCTACAGTAAATTTTTCACAAATTAATTTTATACTGTCGCAAATTTTAAATACGCCATGGATTGCCTCTTCTATAGTAAATTATTCAAAAAATAATTTTTTATTGTCGCAAATTTTAATTCCGCCAGGGATTGCCTTTTCTATAGTAAATTTTTCACAAATTAATTTTATATTGTTGCAAATTTTAAATACGCCAGGGATTGCCTTTTCTATAGTGAATTATTCAAAAAATAATTTTTTACTGTCGCAAATTTTAATTGGGCCAGGTATTGCCTTTTCTATAGTAAATTTTTCAAAAATTAATTTTTTACTGTCGCAAATTTTAATTACGCCAGGGATTGCCTTTTCTACAGTAAATTTCTCAAAAATTAATTTTTTACTGTCGCAAATTTTAATTGCGCCAGGGATTGCCTTTTCTACAGTAAATTTTACAATAAATAATTTTTTACTTTCGCAAATTTTAATTGCGCCAGGGATTGCCTTTTCTATAGTAAATTTTGCAAAAAAATAATTTTTTACTGTCGCAAATTTTAATTACGCCAGGGATTACCTTTTCTACAGTAAATTTTTCTCAAATTAATTTTATACTGTCGAAAATTTTAAATACGCCAGGGATTGCCTCTTCTATAGTAAATTATTCAAAAAATAATTTTTTATTGTCGCAAATTTTAATTGCGCCAGGGATTGCCTTTTCTACAGTAAATTTTTCAAAAAATAATTTTTTACTGTCGCAAATTTTAATTGCGCCAGGGATTGCCTTTTCTATAGTAAATTTTCAAAAATTAATTTTTTACTGTCGCAAATTTTAATTGCGCCAGGAATTGCCCTTTCTACAGTAAATTTTACAAAAAATAATTTTTTATTGTCGCAAATTTTAATTGCGCCAGGGATTGCCTTTTCTATAGTAAATTTTGCAAGAAAATAATGTTTTACTGTCGCAAATTTTAATTACGCAAGGGATTGCCTTTTCTACAGTAAATTTTTCAAAAAATAATTTTTTACTGTCTCAAATTTTAATTGCGCCAGGGAATGCCTTTTCTACAGTAAATTTTACAAAAAATAATTATTTACTGTCGCAAATTTTAATTGCGCCAGGGATTGCCTTTTCTATAGTAAATTTTCCAAAAAATAATTTTTTACTGTCGCAAATTTTAATTACGCCAGGGATTGCCTTTTCTACAGTAAATTTTTCGAAAAATAATTTTTTACTTGCGCAAATTTTAATTACGCCTGGGATTGCCTTTTCTACAGTAAATTTTTCAAAAATTAATTTTTTACTGTCGCAAATTTTAATTGCGCCTGGGATTGCCTTTTCTACAGTAAATTTTACAAAAAATAATGTTTTACTGTCGCAAATTTTAATTGCGCCAGGGATTGCCTTTTCTATTGTAAATTTTGCAAAAAAATAATTTTTTTCTGTCGCAAATTTTAATTACGCCAGGGATTGCCTTTTCTACAGTAAATTTTTCAAAAAATAATGTTTTACTGTCGCAAATTTTAATTACGCCAGGGATTGCCTTTTCTACAGTAAATTTTTCAAAAAATAATTTTTTACTTGCGCAAATTTTAATTACGCCTGGGATTGCCTTTTCTACAGTAAATTTTTCAAAAATTAATTTTTTACTGTCGCAAATTTTAATTGCGCCTGGGATTGCCTTTTCTACAGTAAATTTTACAAAAAATAATGTTTTACTGTCGCAAATTTTAATTGCGCCAGGGATTGCCTTTTCTATTGTAAATTTTGCAAAAAAATAATTTTTTTCTGTCGCAAATTTTAATTACGCCAGGGATTGCCTTTTCTACAGTAAATTTTTCAAAAAATAATGTTTTACTGTCGCAAATTTTAATTACGCCAGGGATTGCCTTTTCTACAATAAATATTTCAAAAAATAATTTTTTACTGTCGCAAATTTTAATTTCGCCAGGGATTGCCTTTTCTACAGTAAATTTTTCAAAAAATAATTTTTTACTGTCGCAAATTTTAAATACGCCAGGGATTGCATTTTCTATAGTAAATTTTTCACAAATTAATTTTATACTGTCGCAAATTTTAAATACGCCAGGGATTGCCTCTTCTATAGTAAATTATTCAAAAAATAATTTTTTACTGTCGCAAATTTTAATTGCGCCAGGGATTGCCTTTTCTATAGTAAATTTTTTTAAAATTAATTTTTTACTGTCGCAAATTTTAATTACGCCAGGGATTGCCTTTTCTATAGTAAATTTTTCAAAAATTAATTTTTTACTGTCGCAAATTTTAATTGCGCCAAGGATTGCCTTTTCTACAGTAAATTTTACAAACAATAATTTTTTACTGTCGCAAATTTTAATTGCGCCAGGGATTGCTTTTCTATAGTAAATTTTTCAAAAAAATAATTGTTTACTGTCGCAAATTTTAATTGCGCCAGGGATTGCCTTTTCTACAGTAAATTTTTCACAAATTAATTTTAGACTGTCGCAAATTTTAAATACGCCAGGGATTGCCTCTTCTATAGTAAATTATTCAAAAAATAATTTTTTACTGTCGCAAATTTTAATTGCGCCAGGGATTGCCTTTTCTATTGTAAATTTTTCAAAAATTAATTTTTTACTGTCGCAAATTTTAATTGCATCAAGGATTGCCTTTCTACAGTAAATTTTACAAAAAATAATTTTTTACTGTCGCAAATTTTAATTGCGCCAGGGATTGCCTTTTCTATAGTAAATTTTTAACAAATAAATTTTATACTGTCGCAAATTTTAAATACGCCAGGGATTGCCTCTTCTATAGTAAATTATTCAAAAAATAATTTTTTACTGTCGCAAATTTTAATTGCGCCAGGGATTGCTTTTCTATAGTAAATTTTTCAAAAATTAATTTTTTACTGTCGCAAATTTTAATTGCGCCAGGAATTGCCCTTTCTACAGTAAATTTTACAAAAAAAAATTTTTTACTGTCGCAAATTTTAATTGCGCCAGGGATTGCCTTTTCTATAGTAAATTTTGCAAGAAAATAATTTTTTACTGTCGCAAATTTTAATTACGCAAGGGATTGTCTTTTCTGCAGTAAATTTTTCAAAAAATAATTTTTTACTTGCGCAAATTTTAATTACGCCTGGGATTGCCTTTTCTACAGTAAATTTTTCAAAAATTAATTTTTTACTGTCGCAAATTTTAATTGCGCATGGGATTGCCTTTTCTACAGTAAATTTTACAAAAAATAATGTTTTACTGTCGCAAATTTTAATTGCGCCAGGGATTGACTTTTCTATAGTAAATTTTGCAAAAAAATAATTTTTTACTGCCGCAAATTTTAATTACGCCAGGGATTGCCTTTTCTACAGTAAATTTTCAAAAAATATTTTTTTACTGTCCCAAATTTTAATTACGCCAGGGATTGCCTTTTCTACAGTAAATTTTTCAAAAAATAATTTTTTACTGTCCCAAATTTTAATTACGCCAGGGATTGCCTTTTCTACAGTAAATTTTTCAAAAAATAATTTTTTACTGTCGCAAATTTTAAATACGCCAGGGATTGCATTTTCTACAGTAAATTTTTCAAAAATTAATTTTTTACTGTCGCAAATTTTAAATACGCCAGGGATTGCCTTTTCTATAGTAAATTTTTCACAAATTAATTTTATACTGTCGCAAATTTTAAATACGCCAGGGATTGCCTCTTCTATAGTAAATTATTTAAAAAATAATTTTTTACTGTCGCAAATTTTAATTGCGCCAGGCATTGCCTTTTCTATAGTAAATTTTTCTAAAATTAATTTTTTACTGTCGCAAATTTTAATTACGCCAGGGATTGCCTTTTCTACAGTAAATTTTTCAAAAATTAATTTTTTACTGTCGCAAATTTTAATTGCGCCAGGGATTGCCTTTTCTACAGTAAATTTTACAAAATATAATTTTTTACTGTCGCAAATTTTAATTACGCAAGGGATTGTCTTTTCTGCAGTAAATTTTTCAAAAAATAATTTTTTACTTGCGCAAATTTTAATTACGCCTGGGATTGCCTTTTCTACAGTAAATTTTTCAAAAATTAATTTTTTACTGTCGCAAATTTTAATTGCGCATGGGATTGCCTTTTCTACAGTAAATTTTACAAAAAATAATGTTTTACTGTCGCAAATTTTAATTGCGCCAGGGATTGACTTTTCTATAGTAAATTTTGCAAAAAAATAATTTTTTACTGCCGCAAATTTTAATTACGCCAGGGATTGCCTTTTCTACAGTAAATTTTTCAAAAAATATTTTTTTACTGTCCCAAATTTTAATTACGCCAGGGATTGCCTTTTCTACAGTAAATTTTTCACAAATTAATTTTAGACTGTCGCAAATTTTAAATACGCCAGGGATTGCCTCTTCTATAGTAAATTATTCAAAAAATAATTTTTTACTGTCGCAAATTTTAATTGCGCCAGGGATTGCCTTTTCTATTGTAAATTTTTCAAAAATTAATTTTTTACTGTCGCAAATTTTAATTGCATCAAGGATTGCCTTTCTACAGTAAATTTTACAAAAAATAATTTTTTACTGTCGCAAATTTTAATTGCGCCAGGGATTGCCTTTTCTATAGTAAATTTTTAACAAATAAATTTTATACTGTCGCAAATTTTAAATACGCCAGGGATTGCCTCTTCTATAGTAAATTATTCAAAAAATAATTTTTTACTGTCGCAAATTTTAATTGCGCCAGGGATTGCTTTTCTATAGTAAATTTTTCAAAAATTAATTTTTTACTGTCGCAAATTTTAATTGCGCCAGGAATTGCCCTTTCTACAGTAAATTTTACAAAAAAAAATTTTTTACTGTCGCAAATTTTAATTGCGCCAGGGATTGCCTTTTCTATAGTAAATTTTGCAAGAAAATAATTTTTTACTGTCGCAAATTTTAATTACGCAAGGGATTGTCTTTTCTGCAGTAAATTTTTCAAAAAATAATTTTTTACTTGCGCAAATTTTAATTACGCCTGGGATTGCCTTTTCTACAGTAAATTTTTCAAAAATTAATTTTTTACTGTCGCAAATTTTAATTGCGCATGGGATTGCCTTTTCTACAGTAAATTTTACAAAAAATAATGTTTTACTGTCGCAAATTTTAATTGCGCCAGGGATTGACTTTTCTATAGTAAATTTTGCAAAAAAATAATTTTTTACTGCCGCAAATTTTAATTACGCCAGGGATTGCCTTTTCTACAGTAAATTTTTCAAAAAATATTTTTTTACTGTCCCAAATTTTAATTACGCCAGGGATTGCCTTTTCTACAGTAAATTTTTCAAAAAATAATTTTTTACTGTCCCAAATTTTAATTACGCCAGGGATTGCCTTTTCTACAGTAAATTTTTCAAAAAATAATTTTTTACTGTCGCAAATTTTAAATACGCCAGGGATTGCATTTTCTACAGTAAATTTTTCAAAAATTAATTTTTTACTGTCGCAAATTTTAAATACGCCAGGGATTGCCTTTTCTATAGTAAATTTTTCACAAATTAATTTTATACTGTCGCAAATTTTAAATACGCCAGGGATTGCCTCTTCTATAGTAAATTATTTAAAAAATAATTTTTTACTGTCGCAAATTTTAATTGCGCCAGGCATTGCCTTTTCTATAGTAAATTTTTCTAAAATTAATTTTTTACTGTCGCAAATTTTAATTACGCCAGGGATTGCCTTTTCTACAGTAAATTTTTCAAAAATTAATTTTTTACTGTCGCAAATTTTAATTGCGCCAGGGATTGCCTTTTCTACAGTAAATTTTACAAAATATAATTTTTTACTGTCGCAAATTTTAATTGCGCCAGGGATTGCCTTTTCTACAGTAAATTTTACAAAAAATAATTTTTTACTGTCGCAAATTTTAAATACGCCAGGGATTGCATTTTCTATAGTAAATTTTTCACAAATTAATTTTATACTGTCGCAAATTTTAAATACGCCAGGGATTGCCTCTTCTTTAGTAAATTATTCAAAAAATAATTTTTTACTGTCGCAAATTTTAATTGCGTCAGGGATTGCCTTTTCTATAGTAAATTTTTCTAAAATTAATTTTTTACTGTCACAAATTTTAACTACGCCAGGGATTGCCTTTTCTATAGTAAATTTTTCAAAAATTAATTTTTTACTGTCGCAAATTTTAATTGCGCCAGGGATTGCCTTTTCTACAGTAAATTTTACAAAAAATAATTTTTTACTGTCGCAAATTTTAATTGCGCCAGGGATTGCCTTTTCTATAGTAAATTTTGCAAAAAAATAATTGTTTACTGTCGCAAATTTTAATTGCGCCAGGGATTGCCTTTTCTACAGTAAATTTTTCACAAATTAATTTTAGACTGTCGCAAATTTTAAATACGCCAGGGATTGCCTCTTCTATAGTAAATTATTCAAAAAATAATTTTTTACTGTCGCAAATTTTAATTGCGCCAGGGATTGCCTTTTCTATAGTAAATTTTTCAAAAAATCATTTTTTACTGTCGCAAATTTTAATTGCACCACGGATTGCCTTTTCTACAGTAAATTTTACAAAAAATAATTTTTTACTGTCGCAAATTTTAATTGCGCCAGGGATTGCCTTTTCCATAGTAAATTTTTAACAAATAAATTTTATACTGTCGCAAAATTTAAATACGCCAGGGATTGCCTCTTCTATAGTAAATTATTCAAAAAATAATTTTTTACTGTTGCAAATTTTAATTGCGCCAGGGATTGCCTTTTCTATAGTAAATTTTTCAAAAATTAATTTTTTACTGTCGCAAATTTTAATTGCGCCAGGAATTGCCTTTTCTACAGTAAATTTTACAAAAAATAATTTTTTACTGTCGCAAATTTTAATTGCGCCAGGGATTGCCTTTTCTATAGTAAATTTTGCAAGAAAATAATTTTTTACTGTCGCAAATTTTAATTACGCAAGGGATTGCCATTTCTACAGTAAATTTTTTACTGTCACAAATTTTAATTGCGCCAGGGAATGCCTTTTCTACAGTAAATTTTACAAAAAATAATTTTTTACTGTCTCAAATTTTAATTGCGCCAGGGATTGCCTTTTCTATAGTAAATTTTGCAAAAAAATAATTTTTTACTGTCGCAAATTTTAATTACGCCAGGGATTGCCTTTTCTACAGTAAATTTTTCAAAAAATAATTTTTTACTTGCGCAAATTTTAATTACGCCTGGGATTGCCTTTTCTACAGTAAATTTTTCAAAAATTAATTTTTTACTGTCGCAAATTTTAGTTGCGCCTGGGATTGCCTTTTCTACAGTAAATTTTTCACAAATTAATTTTATACTGTCCCAAATTTTAAATACTCCAGGGATTGCCTCTTCTATAGTAAATTATTTAAAAAATAATTTTTCTACTGTCGAAAATTTTAATTGCGCCAGGGATTGCCTTTTCTATAGTAAATTTTTCTAAAATTAATTTTTTACTGTCGCAAATTTTAATTACGCCTGGGATTGCCTTTTCTACACTAAATTTTTCAAAAATTAATTTTTTACTGTCGCAAATTTTAATTGCGCCAGGGATTGCCTTTTCTACAGTAAATTTTACAAAAAATAATTTTTTACTGTCGCAAATTTTAATTGCGCCAGGGATTGCCTTTTCTATAGTAAATTTTGCAAAAAAATAATTGTTTACTGTCGCAAAATTTAATTGCGCCAGGGATTGCGTTTTCTATAGTAAATTTTTCACAAATTAATTTTAGACTGTCGCAAATTTTAAATACGCCAGGGATTGCATCTTCTATAGAAAATTTTTAAAAATTTATTTTTACTGTCGCAAATTTTAAATACGCCAGGGATTGCCTTTTCTATAGTAAATTTTTCAAAAATTAATTTTTTACTGTCGCAAATTTTAATTGCGCCAGGGATTGCCTTTTCTACAGTAAATTTTACAAAAAATAATTTTTTAATGTCGCAAATTTTAATTGCGCCAGGGATTGCCTTTTCTATAGTAAATTTTTCACAAATTAATTTTATACTGTCGCAAATTTTAAATACGCCAGGGATTGCCTCTTCTATTGTAAATTATTCAAAAAATAATTTTTTAATGTTGCAAATTTTTATTGCGCCAGGGATTGCCTTTTCTATAGTAAATTTTTCAAAAATTAATTTTTTACTGTCGCAAATTTTAATTGCGCCAGGGATTGCCCTTTCTACAGTAAATTTTACAAAAAATAATTTTTTACTGTCGCAAATTTTAATTGCGCCAGGGATTGCCTTTTCTATAGTAAATTTTGCAAAAAAATAATTTTTTACTGTCGCAAATTTTAATTACGCAAGGGATTGCCTTTTCTACAGTAAATTTTTCAAAAAATAATTTTTTACTGTCGCAAATTTTAATTGCGCCAGGGAATGCCTTTTCTACAGTAAATTTTACAAAAAATAATTTTTTACTGTCGCAAATTTTAATTGCGCCAGGGATGGCCTTTTCTATAGTAAATTTTGCAAAAAAAAATTTTTTACTGTCGGAAATTTTAATTACGCCAGGGATTGCCTTTTCTACAGTAAATTTTTCAAAAAATAATTTTTTACTGTCGCAAATTTTAATTACGCCAGGGATTGCCTTTTCTACAGTAAATTTTTCAAAAATTAATTTTTTACTGTCGCAAATTTTAATTGCGCCAGGGATTGCCTTTTCTACAGTAAATTTTACAAAAAATAATGTTTTACTGTCGCAAATTTGATTGCGCCAGGGATTGCCTGTTCTATAGTAAATTTTGAAAAAAAAATAATTTTTTACTTTCGCAAATTTTAATTACGCCAGGGATTGCCTTTTCTACAGTAAATTTTTCAAAAAATAATTTTTTACTGTCGCAAATTTTAATTACGCCAGGGATTGCCTTTTCTACAGTAAATTTTTCAAAAAATAATTTTTTACTGCCGCAAATTTTAATTACGCCAGGGATTGCCTTTTCTACAGTAAATTTTTCAAAAAATAATTTTTTACTGTCGCAAATTTTAAATAGGCCAGGGATTGCCTTTTATACAGTAAATTTTTCACAAATTAATTTTTTACTGTCGCAAATTTTAAATCGGCCAGGGATTGCCTTTTCTATAGTAAATTTTTCACAAATTAATTTTCTACTGTCGCAAATTTTAATTGCGCCAGGGATTGCCTTTTCTATAGTAAATTTTTCAAAAATTAATTTTTTACTGTCGCAAATTTTAATTGCGCCAGGGATTGCCTTTTCTACAGTAAATTTTTCACAAATTAATTTTATACTGTCGCAAATTTTAATTGCGCCAGGGATTACCTTTTCTATAGTAAATTGTTCAAAAATTAATTTTTTACTGTCGCAAATTTTAATTACGTCAGGGAATGCCTTTTCTATAGTAAATTTTTCAAAAAATAATTTTTTACTGTCGCAAATTTTAAATCCGCCAGGGATTGCCTTTTCTATAGTAAATTTTTCACAAATTAATTTTCTACTGTCGCAAATTTTAATTGCGCCAGGGATTGCCTTTTCTACAGTAAATTTTACAAAAAATAATTTTTTACTGTCGCAAATTTTAATTGCGCCAGGGATTGCCTTTTCTATAGTAAATTTTGCAAAAAAATAATTTTTTACTTTCGCAAATTTTAATTACGCCAGGGATTGCCTTTTCTACAGTAAATTTTTCAAAAAATAATTTTTTACTGTCGCAAATTTTAATTACGCCAGGGATTGCCTTTTCTACAGTAAATTTTTCAAAAATTAATTTTTTACTGACGCAAATTTTAAATACGCCAGGGATTGCCTTTTCTATAGTAAATTTTTCACAAATTAATTTTATACTGTCGCAAATTTTAAATACGCCAGGGATTGCCTCTTCTATAGTAAATTATTCAAAAAATAATTTTTTACTGTCGCAAATTTTAAATCCGCCAGGGATTGCCTTTTCTATAGTAAATTATTCAAAAACTAATTTTTTACTGTCGCAAATTTTAATTGCGCCAGGGATTGCCTTTTCTATAGTAAATTTTTCAAAAATTAATTGTTTACTGTAGCAAATTTTAAATCCGCCAAGGATTGCCTTTTCTATAGTAAATTATTCAAAAAATAATTTTTGTCTGTCGCAAATTTTAATTGCGCCAGTTATTGCCTTTTCTATAGTAAATTTTGCAAAAATTAATTTTCTACTGTCGCAAATTTTAATTGCGCCAGGGATTGCCTTTTCTACAGTAAATTTTTAAAAAAATTATTTTTTACTGTCGTAAATTTTAAATACGCCAGGGATTGCCTTTTCTACAGTAAATTTTTCAAAAATTAATTTTTTACTGTCGCAAATTTTAATTACGCCAGGGATTGCCTTTTCTACAGTAAATTTTTCAAAAATTAATTTTTTACTGTCGCAAATTTTAATTGCGCCAGGGATTGCCTTTTCTACAGTAAACTTTACAAAAAATAATTTATTACTGTCGCAAATTTTAATTGCGCCAGGGATTGCCTTTTCTATAGTAAATTTTTCAAAAAATAATTTTTTACTGTCGCAAATTTTAATTACGCCAGGGATTACCTTTGCTACAGTAAATTTTTCACAAATTAATTTCATACTGTCGCAAATTTTAAATACGCCAGGGATTGCCTATTCTATAGTAAATTATTCAAAAAATAATTTTTTTACTGTCGCAAATTTTAATTGCGCCAGGGATTGCCTTTTCTATAGTAAATTTTTCAAAAATAAATTTTTTACTGTCGCAAATTTTAATTGCGCCAGGGATTGCCTTTTCTACAGTAAATTTTACAAAAAATAATTTTTTACTGTCGCAAATTTTAAATCCGCCAGGGATTGCCTTTTCTATAGTAAATTATTCAAAAAATAATTTTTTACTGTCGCAAAATTTAATTGCGCCAGGGATTGCCTTTTCTATAGTAAATTTTTCAAAAATTAATTTTTTACTGTGGCAAATTTTAAATCCGCCAGGGATTGCCTTTTCTATAGTAAATTATTCAAAAAATAATTTTTTACTGTCGCAAATTTTAACTGCGCCAGTGATTGCCTTTTCTATAGTAAATTATTCACAAATTAATTTTATACTGTCGCAAATTTTAAATACGCCAGGGATTGCCCCTTCTATAGTAAATTATTCAAAAAATAATTTTTTACTGTCGCAAATTTTAATTGCGCCAGGGATTGCCTTTTCTACAGTAAATTTTTCAAAAAATAATTTTATACCCTCGCAAATTGTAATTGCGCCAGGGATTACCTTTTCTATAGTAAATTATTCAAAAAATAATTTTTTACTGTCGCAAATTTTAATTGCGCCAGGGATTGCCTTTTCTATAGTAAATTTTTCAAAAAATTATTTTCTACTGTCGCAAATTTTAATTGCGCCAGGGATTGCCTTTTCTGTAGTAAATCTTTCAAAAATTATTTTCTACTGTCGCAAATTTTAATTGCGCCAGGGATTGCCTTTTCTATAGTAAATTTTGCAAAAAATAATTTTTTACTGTCGCAAATTTTAATTGCGCCAGGGATTGCCTTTTCTACAGTAAATTTTTCAAAAAATAATTTTTTACTGTCAAAAATTTTAATTACGCCAGGGATTGCCTTTTCTATAGTATTTTATTCAAAAAATAATTTTTTACTGTCGCAAATTTTAATTGCTCCAGGGATTGCCTTTTCTATAGTAAATTTTTCAAAAATTAATTTTTTACTGTCGCAAATTTTAATTACGCCAGGGATTGCCTTTTCTACAGTAAATTTTACAAAAAATAACTTTTTACTGTCGCAAATTTTAATTGCACCAGTGATTGCCTTTTCTATAGTAAATTTTTCACAAATTAATTTTATACTGTCGCAAATTTTAAATACGCCAGCGATCGCCTCTTCTATAGTAAATTATTCAAAAAATAATTTTTAACTGTCGCGAATTTTAATTGCGCCAGGGATTGGCTTTTCTATAGTAAATTTTTCTAAAATTAATTTATTACTGTCGCAAATTTTAATTACGCCAGGGATTGCCTTTTCTACAGTAAATTTTACAAAAAATAATTTTTTACTGTCGCAAATTTTAATTGCGCCAGGGATTGCCTTTTCTACAGTAAATTTCACAAAAAATAATTGTTTACTGTCACAAATTTTAATTGCGCCAGGGATTGCCTTTTCTACAGTAAATTTTTCACAAATTAATTTTAGACTGTCGCAAATTTTAAATATGCCAGGGAATGCCTCTTCTATAGTAAATTATTCAAAAAATAATTTTTTACTGTCGCAAATTTTAATTGCGCCAGGGATTGCCCTTTCTACAGTAAATTTTACAAAAAATAATTTTTTACTGTCGCAAATTTTAATTGCGCCAGTGATTGCCTTTTCTATAGTAAATTTTACACAAATTAATTTTATATTGTCGCAAATTTTAAATACGCCAGGGATTGCCTCTTCTATAGTAAATTATTCAAAAAATAATTTTTTACTGTCGCTAATTTTAATTGCGCCAGGGATTGCCTTTTCTATAGTAAATTTTTCTAAAATTAATTTTTTACTATCGCAAATTTTAATTACGCCAGGGATTGCCTTTTCTACAGCAAATTTTTCAAAAAATAATTTTATACTGTCGCAAATTTTAATTGAGCCAGGGATTGCCTTTTCTACAGTAAATTTTACATAAAATAATTTTTTACTGTGGCAAATTTTAACTGCGCCAGGGATTGCCTTTTCTATAGTAAATTTTTTCAAAAAAATAATTGTTTACTGTCGCAAATTTTAATTGCGGCAGGGATTGCCTTTTCTACAGTAAATTTTTCACAAATTAATTTTAGACTGTCGCAAATTTTAAATACGCCAGGGATTGCCTCTTCTATAGTAAATTATTCAAAAAATAATTTTTTACTGTCGCAAATTTTAATTGCGCCAGGGATTGCCTTTTCTATATTAGATTTTACAAAAAATAATTTTTTACTGTCGCAAATTTTAATTGCGCCAGGGGTTGACTTTTCTACAGTAAATTTTTTACTGTCGCAAATTTTAATTGCGCCAGGGATTGCCTCTTCTACAGTAAATTTTACAAAAAATAATGTTTTACTGTCGCAAATTTTAATTGCGCCAGGTATTGCCTTTTCTATAGTAAATTTTGCAAAAAATTAATTTTTTACTGTCGCAAATTTTAATTACGCCAGGGATTGCCTTTTCTACAGTAAATTTTTCAAAAAATAATTTTTTACTGTCGCAAATTTTAATTACGCCAGGGATTACCTTTTCTACAGTAAATTTTTCAAAAAATAATTTTTTACTGTCGCAAATTTTAATTACGCCAGGGATTGCCTTTTCTACAGTAAATTTTTCAAAAAATAATTTTTTACTGTCGCAAATTTTAAATACGCTAGGGATTGCCTTTTCTACAGTAAATTTTACAAAAAATAATTTTTTACTGTCGCAAATTTTAATTGCCCCAAGGATTGCCTTTTCTGTAGTAAATTTTGCAAAAAATAATTTTTTACTGTCGCAAGTTTTAATTACGCCAGGGATTGCCTTTTCTACAGTAAATTTTTCAAAAAATAATTTTTTACTGTCGCAAATTTTAATTACGCCAGGGATTGACTTTTCTACAGTAAATTTTTTACTGTCGCAAATTTTAATTGCGCCAGGTATTGCCTTTTCTACAGTAAATTTTACAAGAAATAATGTTTTACTGTCGCAAATTTTAATTGCGCCAGGGATTGCCTTTTCTATAGTAAATTTTGCAAAAAAATAATTTTTTACTGTCGCAAATTTTAACTACGCCAGGGATTGCCTTTTCTACAGTAAATTTTTCAAAAAATAATTTTTTACTGTCGCAAATTTTAAATACCCTAGGTATTGCCTTTTCTACAGTAAATTTTTCAAAAATTAATTTTTTACTGTCGCAAACTTTAAATACGCCAGCGGTTGCCTTTTCTATAGTAAATTTTTCACAAATTAATTTTATACTGTCGCAAATTTTAAATACGCCAGGGATTGCCTCTTCTATAGTAAATTATTTAAAAAATAATTTTTTACTGTCGCAAATTTTAATTTGGCCAGGGATTGCCTTTTCTATAGTAAATTTTTCAAAAATTAATTTTTTACTGTCGCAAATTTTAAATCCGCCAGGGATTGCCTTTTCTATAGTAAATTTTTCACAAATTAATTTTTTACTGTCGCAAATTTTAAATCCGCCAGGGATTGCCTTTTCTATAGTAAATTTTTCACAAATTAATTTTCTACTGTCGCAAATTTTAATTGCGCCAGAAATTGCTTTTCTATAATAAATTTTTCAAAAATTAATTTTTTACTGTCGCAAATTTTAAATCCGCCAGGGATTGCCTTTTCTATAGTAAATTTTTCACAAATTAATTTTATACTGTCGCAAATTTTAAATACGCCAGGGATTGCCTCTTTTATAGTAAATTATTCAAAAAATAATTTTTTACTGTCGCAAATTTTAATTGCGCCAGAGATTACCTTTTCTATAGTAAATTTATTCAAAAATTAATTTTTTACTGTCGCAAATTTTAATTACGCCAGGGATTGTCTTTTCTACAGTAAATTTTTCAAAAAATAATTTTTTACTGTCGCAAATTTTAAATAAGCCAGGGATTGCCTTTCTATAGTAAATTATTCAAAAAATAATTTTTTACTGTCGCAAATTGTAATTGCGCCAGGGATTACCTTTTCTATAGTAAATTATTCAAAAAATATTTGTTTACTGTCGCAAATTTAATTGCGCCAGGGATTGCCTTTTCTATAGTAAATTTTTCAAAAAATTATTTTCTACTGTCGCAAATTTTAATTGCGCCAGGGATTGCCTTTCTATAGTAAATTATTCAAAAAATAATTTTTTACTGTCGCAAATTTAATTGCGCCAGGGATTGCCTTTTCTACAGTAAATTTTTCAAAAAATAATTTTCTACTGTCGCAAATTGTAATTGCGCCAGGGATTACCTTTTCTATAGTAAATTATTCAAAAAATAATTTTTTACTGTCGCAAATTTTAATTGCGCCAGGTATTGCCTTTTCTACAGTAAATGTTTGAAAAAATTCGCAAATTTTAATTGCGCCAGGGATTGCATTTTCTACAGTAAATTTTCCAAAAAATAATTTTTACTGTCGCAAATTTTAAATACGCCAGGGATTGCCTTTTCTATAGTAAATTATTCAAAAAATAATTTTTTACTGTCTCAAATTTTAATAGCGCCAGGAATTGCCTTTTCTATACTAAATTTTTCAAAAAATAATTTTTTACTGTCGCAAATTTTAAATACGCCAGGGATTGCCTTTTCTATAGTAAATTTTGCAAAAAAATAATTTTTTATTGTCGCAAATGTTAATTGCGCCAGGGATTGCCTTTTCTACAGTAAATTTTTCAAAAAATAATTTTCTACTGTCGCAAATTGTAATTGCGCCAGGGATTACCTTTTCCATGGTAAATTATTCCAAAAATAATTTTTTACTGTCGCAAATTTTAATTGCGCCAGGTATTGCCTTTTCTACAGTAAATTTTCAAAAAATAATTTTTTACTGTCGCAAATTTTAACTGCGCCAGGGATTGTCTTTTCTATAGTAAATTTTGCAAAAAAAAAAATTTTTACTGTCGCAAATTTTAATTGCGCCAGGGATTACCTTTTCTATAGTAAATCTTTCAAAAATTAATTTTTTACTGTCGCAAATATTAATTGCGGCAGGGATTGAATTTTCTACAGTAAATTTTTCAAAAATTAATTTTTTACTGTCGCAAATTTTAAATACGCCAGGGATTGCATTTTCTACAGTAAATTTTTCAAAAAATAATTTTTTAATGACGCAAATTTTAAATACGCCAGGGATTGCCTTTTCTATAGTAAATTATTCAAAAAATAATTTTTTACTGTCGCAAATTTTAACTGCGCCAGGGATTGCCTTTTCTATACTAAATTTTTCAAAAAATAATTTTTTACTGTCGCAAATTTTAATTGCGCCAGGGATTACCTTTTCTACAGTAAATTTTTCAAAAAATAATTTTTTACTGTCGCAAATTTTAAATAGCCAGGGATTGCCTTTTCTACAGTAAATTTTTCAAAAAATAATTTTTTACTGTCGCAAATTTTAATTGCGCCAGGGATTGCCTTTTCTATAGTAAATTTTACAAAAAATAATTTTTTACTGTCGCAAATTTTAATTACGCCAGGGATTGCCTTTTCTACAGTAAATTTTTCAAAAAATAATTTTTTACTGTCGCATATTTTAATTACGCCAGGGATTGCCTTTTCTATAGTAAATTTTTCAAAAAATTATTTTCTACTGTCGCAAATTTTAAATACGCCAGGGATTGCCTTTTCTATAGTAAATTTTTCAAAAAATTATTTTCTACTGTCGCAAATTTTAATTGCGCCAGGGATTGCCTTTTCTACAATAAATTTTTCAAAAAATAATTTTTTACTGTCGCAAATTTTAATTGCGCCAGGTATTGCCTTTTCTACAGTAATTTTTTCAAAAAATTCGCAAATTTTAATTGCGCCAGGGATTGCATTTTCTACAGTAAATTTTTCAAAAAATAATTTTTTACTGTCGCAAATTTTAAATACGCCAGGGATTGACTTTCCTATAGTAAATTATTCAAAAAATAATTTTTTACTGTCGCAAATTTTAATTGCGCCAGGGATTGCCTTTTCTATACTAAATTTTTCAAAAAATAATTTTTTACTGTCGCAAATTTTAATTGCGCCAGGGATTGCCTTTTCTACAGAAAATTTTTCAAAAATTAATTTTTTACTGTCGCATATTTTAATTGCGCCAGGGATTGCCTTTTCTACAGTAAATTTTACAAAAAATAATTTTTTACTGTCGCAAATTTTAATTGCGCCAGGGATTGCAATTTCTACAGTAAATTTTTCAAAAAATAATTTTTTACTGTCGCAAATTTTAAATACGCCAGGGATTGCCTTTTCTATAGTAAATTTTTCAAAAAATTATTTTCTACTGTCGCAAATTTTAAGTGCGCCAGGGATTGCCTTTTCTATAGTAAATTTTGCAAAAAATAATTTTTTACTGTCGCAAATTTTAATTGCGCCAGGGATTGCCTTTTCTACAGTAAATTTTTCAAAAAATAATTTTTTACTGTCGCAAATTTTAAATACGCCAGGGATTGCCTTTTCTATAGTAAATTATTCAAAAAATAATTTTTTACAGTCGCAAATTTTAATTGCACCAAGGATTGCCTTTTCTGTAGTAAATTTTTCAAAAAATTATTTTCTACTTTCGAAAATTTTAATTGCGCCAGGGATTGCCTTTTCTATAGTAGATTTTGCAAAAAATAATTTTTTACTGTCGCAAATTTTAATTGCGCCAGGGATTGCCTTTTCTACAGTAAATTTTTCAAAAAATAATTTTTTACTGTCGCAAATTTTAATTACGCCAGGGATTGCCTTTTCTATAGTAAATTTTTCAAAAAATAATTTTTTACTGTCGCAAATTTTAACTACGCCAGGGATTGCCTTCTCTATAGTAAATTTTTCAAAAATTAATTTTTTACTGTCGCAAATTTTAATTGCGCCAGGGATTGCCTTTTCTACAGTAAATGTTTCAAAAAATAATTTTTTACTGTCGCAAATTTTAATTGCGCCAGGGATTGTCTTTTCAATAGTAAATTTTGCAAAAAAAATAATTTTTTACTGTCGCAAATTTTAATTGCGCCAAGGATTACCTTTTCTATGGTAAATCTTTCAAAAATTAATTTTTTACTGTCGCAAATTTTAATTGCGGCAGGGCTTGAATTTTCTACAGTAAATTTTTCAAAAATTAATTTTTTACTGTCGCAAATTTTAAATACGCCAGGGATTGCCTCTTCTATAGTAAATTATTCAAAAAATAATTTTTTACTGTCGCAAATTTTAATTGCGCCAGGGATTGCATTTTCTATAGTAAATTTTTCAAAATTAATTTTTTACTGTGGCAAATTTTAACTGCGCCATGGATTTCCTTTTCTACAGTAAATTTTACAAAAAATAATTTTTTACTGTCGCAAATTTTAATTGCGCCTGGGATTGCCTTTTCTATAGTAAATTTTGCAAAAAAATAATTTTTTACTGTCGCAAATTTTAATTACGCCAGGGATTGCCTTTTCTATACTAAATTTTTCAAAAAATAATTGTTTACTGTCGCAAATTTTAAATACGCCAGGGATTGCCTTTTCTATAGTTAATTTTGCAAAAAAAATAATTTTTTACTGTCGCAAATTTTAATTGCGCCAGGGATTGCCTTTTCTACAGTAAATTTTTCATAAAATAATTTTCTACTGTCGCAAATTGTAATTGCGCCACGGATTACCTTTTCTATAGTAAATTATTCAAAAAATAATTTTTTACTGTCGCAAATTTTAATTGCGCCAGGTATTGCCTTTTCTACGGTAAATTTTTCAAAAAATTCGCAAATTCTAATTGCGCCAGGGATTGCATTTTCTACAATAAATTTTTCAAAAAATAATTTTTTACTGTCGCAAATTTTAAATACGTCAGGGATTGCCTTTTCTATAGTAAATTATTCAAAAAATAATTTTTTACTGTCGCAAATTTTAATTGCGCCAGGGATTGCCATTTCTATACTAAATTTTTCAAAAAATAATTTTTTACTGTCGCAAATTTTAATTGCGCCAGGGATTGCCTTTGCTACAGCAAATTTTTCAAAAAATAATTTTTTACTGTCGCAAATTTTAAATACGCCAGGGATTGCCTTTTCTACAGTAAATTTTTCAAAAAATAATTTTTTACTGTCGCAAATTTTAATTGCGCCAGGGATTGCCTTTTCTATAGTAAATTTTACAAAAAATTATTTTTTACTCTCGCAAATTTTAATTACGCCAGGGATTGCCTTTTCTACAGTAAATTTTCAAAAAATAATTTTTTACTGTCGCAAATTTTAATTACGCCAGGGATTGCCCTTTCTGCAGTAAATTTTTCAAAATTAATTTTTTACTGTCGCATATTTTAATTGCGCCAGGGATTGCCTTTTCTACAGTAAATTTTACAAAAAAAAATTTTTTACTGTCGCAAATTTTAATTGCGCCAGGGATTGCATTTTCTACAGTAAATTTTTCAAAAAATAATTTTTTACTGTCGCAAATTGTAAATACGCCAGGGATTGCCTTTTCTATAGTAAATTTTTCAAAAAATTATTTTCTACTGTCGCAAATTTTAATTGCGCCAGGGATTACCTTTTCTATGGCAAATCTTTCAAAAATTAATTTTTTTACTGTCGCAAATTTTAATTGCGGCAGGGATTGAATTTTCTACAGTAAATTTTTCAAAAATTAATTTTTTACTGTCGCAAATTTTAAATACGCCAGGGATTGCCTCTTCTATAGTAAATTATTCAAAAAATAATTTTTTACTGTCGCAAATTTTAATTGCGCCAGGGATTGCCTTTTCTATAGTAAATTTTTCAAAAATTATTTTTTTACTGTCGCAAATTTTAATTGCGCCATGGATTGCCTTTTCTACAGTAAATTTTACAAAAAATAATTTTTTACTGTCGCAAATTTTAATTGCGCCTGGGATTGCCTTTTCTATAGTAAATTTTGCAAAAAAATAATTTTTTACTGTCGCAAATTTTAATTACGCCAGGGATTGCCTTTTCTATACTAAATTTTTCAAAAAAAAATTTTTTACTGTCGCAAATTTTAAATACGCCAGGGATTGCCCTTTTCTATAGTAAATTTTGCAAAAAAATAATTTTTTACTGTCGCAAATTTTAATTGCGCCAGGGATTGCCTTTTCTACAGTAAATTTTTCAAAAAATAATTTACTACTGTCGCAAATTGTAATTGCGCCAGGTATTACCTTTTCTATAGTAAATTATTCAAAAAATATTTTTTTACTGTCGCAAATTTTAATTGCGCCAGGTATTGCCTTTTCTACAGTAAATTTTTCGAAAAATTCGCAAATTTTAATTGCCCCAGGGATTGCATTTTCTACAGTAAATTTTTCAAAAAATAATTTTTTACTGTCGCAAATTTTAAATACGCCAGGGATTGCCTTTTCTATAGTAAATTATTCAAAAAATAATTTTTTACTGTCGCAAATTTTAATTGCGCCAGGGATTGCCTTTTCTACAGTAAATTGTTCAAAAAATAATTTTTTACTGTCGCAAATTTTAAATACGCCAGGGATTGCCTTTTCTACAGTAAATTTTTCAAAAAATAATTTTTTACTGTCGCAAATTTTAATTGCGCCAGGGATTGCCTTTTCTATAGTAAATTTTACAAAAAATAATTTTTTACTGTCGCAAATTTTAATTACGCCAGGGATTGCCTTTTCTACAGTAAATTTTTCAAAAATAATTTTTTACTGTCGCAAATTTTAATTACGCCAGGGATTGCCTTTTCTACAGTAAATTTTTCAAAAATTAATTTTTTACTGTCGCATATTTTAATTGCGCCAGGGATTGCCTTTTCTACAGTAAATTTTACAAAAAATAATTTTTTACTGTTGCAAATTTTAATTGCGCCAGGGATTCCATTTTCTACAGTAAATTTTTCAAAAAATAATTTTTTACTGTCGCAAATTTTAAATACGCCAGGGATTGCCTTTTCTATAGTAAATTTTTCAAAAAATTATTTTCTACTATCGCAAATCTTAATTGCGCCAGGGATTGCCTTTTCTATAGTAAATTTTGCAAAAAATAATTTTTTACTCTCGCAAATTTTAATTGCGCCAGGGATTGCCTTTTCTACAGTAAATTATTCAAAAAATAATTTTTTACTGTCGCAAATTTTAAATACGCCAGGGATTGCCTTTTCTATAGTAAATTATTCAAAAAATTATTTTTTACTGTCGCAAATTTTAATTGCGCCAGGGATTGCCTTTTCTGTAGTAAATTTTTCAAAAAATTATTTTCTACTGTCGCAAATTTTAATTGCGCCAGGGATTGCCTTTTCTATAGTAAATTTTGCAAAAAATAATTTTTTACTGTCGCAAATTTTAAATACGCCAGGGATTGCTTTTTCTATAGTAAATTTTTCAAGAAATTATTTTCTACTGTCGCAAATTTTAATTGCGCCAGGGATTGCCTTTTCTATAGTAAATTTTGCAAAAAATATTTTTTACTGTCGCAAATTTTAATTGCGCCAGGGATTGCCTTTTCTACAGTAAATTATACAAAAAATAATTGTTTACTGTCGCAAATTTTATATACGCCAGGGATTGCCTTTTCTATAGTAAATTATGCAAAAAATAATTTTTTTCTGTCGCAAATTTTAATTGCGCCAGGAATTGCCTTTTCTATACTAAATTTTTCAAAAAATAATTTTTTACTGTCGCAAATTTTAATTGCGCCAGGGATTGCCTTTTCTACATTAAATTTTTCAAAAAATAATTTTTTACTGTCGCAAATTTTAAATACGCCAGTGATTGCCTTTTCAACAGTAAATTTTTCAAAAAATAATTTTTTATTGTCGCATATTTTAATTGCGCAGGGATTGCCTTTTCTATACTAAATTTTACAAAAAATAATTTTTTACTGTCGCAAATTTTAATTGCGCCAGGTATTGCCTTTTCTACAATAAATTTTTCAAAAAATTCGCAAATTTTAATTGCGCTAGGGATTGTATTTTCTACAGTAAATTTTTCAAAAAATAATTGTTTACTGTCGCAAATTTTAATTGCGCCAGGGGTTGCCTTTTCTATAGTAAAATTTGCAAAAAATATTATTTTCTGTCGCAAATTTTAATTGCGCCAGGAATTGCCTTTTCTATACTAAATTTTTCAAAAAATAATTTTTTACTGTCGCAAATTTTAATTGCGCCAGGGATTGCCTTTTCTACATTAAATTTTTCAAAAAACAATTTTTTACTGTCGCAAATTTTAAATACGCCAGTGATTGCCTTTTCAACAGTAAATTTTTCAAAAAATAATTTTTTATTGTCGCATATTTTAATTGCGCAGGGATTGCCTTTTCTATACTAAATTTTACAAAAAATAATTTTTTACTGTCGCAAATTTTAATTGCGCCAGGTATTGCCTTTTCTACAATAAATTTTTCAAAAAATTCGCAAATTTTAATTGCGCTAGGGATTGTATTTTCTACAGTAAATTTTTCAAAAAATAATTGTTTACTGTCGCAAATTTTAATTGCGCCAGGTATTGCCTTTTCTATAGTAAATTTTGCAAAAAATATTTTTTACTGTCGCAAATTTTAATTGCGCCAGGGATTGCCTTTTCTACAGTAAATTTAACAAAAAATAATTGTTTACTGTCGCAAATTTTAAATACGCCAGGGATTGCCTTTTCTATAGTAAATTTTGCAAAAAATATTTTTTACTGTCGCAAATTTTAATTGCGCCAGGGATTGCCTTTTCTACAGTAAATTTTACAAAAAATAATTGTTTACTGTCGCAAATTTTAAATAAGCCAGGGATTGCCTTTTCTATAGTAAATTATTCAAAAAATAATTTTTTTCTGTCGCAAATTTTAATTGCGCCAGGGATTGCCTTTTCTGTAGTAAATTTTTCAAAAAAATATTTTCTACTGTCGCAAATTTTAATTGCGCCAGGGATTGCCTTTTCTACAGTAAATTTTTCAAAAAATAATTTTTACTGTCGCAAATTTTAAATACGCCAGGGATTGCCTTTTCTACAGTAAATTTTTCAAAAATAATTTTTTACTCTGGCAAATTTTAATTGCGCCAGGGATTGCCTTTTCTATAGTAAATTTTACAAACAATAATTTTTTACTGTCGCAAATTTTAATTACGCCAGGGATTGCCTTTTCTATAGTAAATTTTTCAAAAAATAATTTTTTACTGTCGCAAATTTTAATTACGCCAGGGATTGCCTTTTCTACAGAAAATTTTTCAAAAATTAATTTTTTACTGTCGCATATTTTAATTGCGCCAGGGATTGCCTTTTCTACAGTAAATTTTACAAAAAATAATTTTTTACTGTCGCAAATTTTAATTGCGCCAGGGATTGCATTTTCTACAGTAAATTTTTCAAAAAATAATTTTTTACTGTCGCAAATTTTAAATACGCCAGGGATTGCCTTTTCTATAGTAAATTTTTCAAGAAGTTATTTTCTACTGTCGCAAATTTTAATTGCGCCATGGATTGCCTTTTCTACAGTAAATTTTACAAAAAATAATTTTTTACTGTCGCAAATTTTAATTGCGCCTGGGATTGCCTTTTCTATAGTAAATTTTGCAAAAAAATAATTTTTTACTGTCGCAAATTTTAATTACGCCAGGGATTGCCTTTTCAATACTAAATTTTTCAAAAAATAATTTTTTACTGTCGCAAATTTTAAATACGCCAGGGATTGCCTTTTCTATAGTAAATTTTGCAAAAAAATAATTTTTTACTCTCGCAAATTTTAATTGCGCCAGGGATTGCCTTTTCTACAGTAAATTTTTCAAAAAATAATTTTCTACTGTCGCAAATTGTAATTGCGCCAGGGATTACCTTTTCTATAGTAAATTATTCAAAAAATAATTTTTTACTGTCGCAAATTTTAATTGCGCCAGGTATTTCCTTTTCTACAGTAAATTTTTCAAAAAATTCGCAAACTTTAATTGCGCCAGGGATTGCATTTTCTACAGTAAATTTTTCAAAAAATAATTTTTTACTGTCGCAAATTTTAAATACGCTAGGGATTGCCTTTTCTAAAGTAAATTATTCAAAAAAAAAATTTTTTACTGTCGCAAATTTTAATTGCGCCAGGGATTGCCTTTTCTATACTAAATTTTTCAAAAACTAATTTTTTACTGTCGCAAATTTTAATTGCGCCAGGGATTGCCTTTTCTACAGTAAATTTTTCAAAAAATAATTTTTTACTGTCGCAAATTTTAAATACGCCAGGGATTGCCTTTTCTACAGTAAATTTTTCAAAAAATAATTTTTTACTGTCGCAAATTTTAATTGCGCCAGGGATTGCCTTTTCTATAGTAAATTTTACAAAAAATAATTTTTTACTGTCGCTAATTTTAATTACGTCAGGGATTGCCTTTTCTACAGTAAATTTTACAAAAAATAATTTTTTACTGTCGCAAATTTTAATTGCGCCAGGGATTGCATTTTCTACAGTAAATTTTTCAAAAAATAATTTTTTACTGTCGCAAATTTTAAATACGCCAGGGATTGCCTTTTCTATAGTAAATTATTCAAAAAATAATTTTTTACTGTCGCAAATTTTAATTGCGCCAGGGATTGCCTTTTCTATACTAAATTTTTCAAAAAATAATTTTTTACTGTCGCAAATTTTAATTGCGCCAGGGATTGCCTTTTCTACAGTAAATTTTTCAAAAAATATTTTTTTACTGTCGCAAATTTTAAATACGCCAGGGATTGCCATTTCTACAGTAAATTTTTCAAAAAATAATTTTTTACTGTCGCAAATTTTAATTGCGCCAGGGATTGCCTTTTCTATAGTAAATTTTACAAAAAATAATTTTTTACTGTCGCAAATTTTAATTACGTCAGGGATTGCCTTTTCTACAGTAAATTTTTCAAAAAATAATTTTTTACTGTCGCAAATTTTAATTACGCCAGGGATTGCCTTTTCTACAGTAAATTTTTCAAAAATTAATTTTTTACTGTCGCATATTTTAATTGCGCCAGAGATTGCCTTTTCTACAGTAAATTTTACAAAAAATAATTTTTTACTGTCGCAAATTTTAATTGCGCCAGGGATTGCATTTTCTACAGTAAATTTTTCAAAAAATAATTTTTTACTGTCGCAAATTTTAAATACGCCAGAGATTGCCTTTTCTATAGTAAATTTTTCAAAAAATTATTTTCTACTGTCGCAAATTTTAATTGCGCCAGGGATTGCCTTTTCTATAGTAAATTTTGCAAAAAATAATTTTTTGCTGTCGCAAATTGTAATTGCGCCAGGGATTGCCTTTTCTATAGTAAATTTTACAAAAAATAATTTTTTACTGTCGCTAATTTTAATTACGTCAGGGATTGCCTTTTCTACAGTAAATTTTTCAAAAAATAATTTTTTACTGTGGCAAATTTTAATTGCGCCAGGGATTGCCTTTTCTATAGTAAATTTTACAAACAATAATTTTTTACTGTCGCAAATTTTAATTACGCCAGGTATTGCCTTTTCTACAATAAATTTTTCAAAAAATTCGCAAATTTTAATTGCGCTAGGGATTGTATTTTCTACAGTAAATTTTTCAAAAAATAATTGTTTACTGTCGCAAATTTTAAAAACGCCAGGGATTGCCTTTTCTATAGTAAATTATTCAAAAAATAATTTTTTACTGTCGCAAATTTTAATTGCGCCAGGGATTGCCTTTTCTATACTAAATTTTTCAAAAAATAATTTTTTACTGTCGCAAATTTTAATTGCGCCAGGGATTGCCTTTTCTATAGTAAATTTTTCAAAAAATAATTTTTTACTGTCGCAAATTTTAAATACGCCAGGGATTGCCTTTTCTACAGTAAATTTTTCAAAAAATAATTTTTTACTGTGGCAAATTTTAATTGCGCCAGGGATTGCCTTTTCTATAGTAAATTTTACAAACAATAATTTTTTACTGTCGCAAATTTTAATTACGCCAGGGATTTCCTTTTCTACAGTAAATTTTTCAAAAAATAATTTTTTACTGTCGCAAATTTTAATTACGCCAGGGATTGCCTTTTCTACAGAAAATTTTTGAAAAATTAATTTTTTACTGTCGCATATTTTAATTGCGCCAGGGATTGCCTTTTCTACAGTAAATTTCACAAAAAATAATTTTTTACTGTCGCAAATTTTACTTGCGCCAGGGATTGAATTTCTACAGTAAATTTTTCAAAAAATAATTTTTTACTGTCGCAAATTTTAAATACGCCAGGGATTGCCTTTTCTATAGTAAATTTTTCAAAAAATTATTTTCCACTGTCGCAAATTTTAATTGCGCCAG
Organism: Dioctria linearis; assembly: GCA_963930735.1. Classification (NCBI taxonomy): domain Eukaryota; kingdom Metazoa; phylum Arthropoda; class Insecta; order Diptera; family Asilidae; genus Dioctria; species Dioctria linearis. The sequence continues at coordinate 46,499 of CAWVNZ010000347.1, forward strand.
GGATTGCCTTTTCTATAGTAAATTTTGCAAAAAATAATTTTTTACTGTCGCAAATTTTAATTGCGCCAGGGATTGCCTTTTCTACAGTAAATTTTTCAAAAAATAATTTTTTACTGTCGCAAATTTTAAATACGCCAGGGATTGCCTTTTCTATAGTAAATTATTCAAAAAATAATTTTTTACTGTCCCAAATTTTAATTGCGCCAGGGATTTGCTTTTCTGTAGTAAATTTTTCAAAAAATTATTTTCTACTGTCGGAAATTTGAATTGCGCCAGGGATTGCCTTTTCTATAGTAAGTTTTGCAAAAAATAATTTTTTACTGTCGCAAATTTTAATTGCGCCAGGGATTGCCTTTCCTACAGTAAATTTTTCAAAAAATAATTTTTTACTGTCGCAAATTTTAATTACGCCAGGGATTGCCTTTTCTATAGTAAATTTTTCAAAAAATAATTTTTTACTGTCGCAAATTTTAAATACGCCAGGGATTGCCTTTTCTATAGTAAATTTTTCAAAAATTAATTTTTTACTGTCGCAAATTTTAATTGCGGCAGGGATTGAATTTTCTACAGTAAATTTTTCAAAAATTAATTTTTTCCTGTCGAAAATTTTAAATACGCCAGGGATTGCCTCTTCTATAGTAAATTATTCAAAAAATAATTTTTTACTGTCGCAAAATTTAATTGCGCCAGGGATTGTCTTTTCTATAGTAAATTTTTCAAAAATTAATTTTTTACTGTCGCAAATTTTAATTGCGCCAGGGATTGCCTTTCCTACAGTAAATTTTACAAAAAATAATTTTTTACTGTCGCAAATTTTAATTGCGCCTGGGATTACCTTTTCTATATTAAATTTTGCAAAAAAATAATTTTTTACTGTCGCAAATTTTAATTACGCCAGGGATTGCCTTTTCTATACTAAATTTTTCAACAAATAATTTTTTACTGTCGCAAATTTTAAATACGCCAGGGATTGCCTTTTCTATAGTAAATTTTGCAAAAAAATAATTTTTTACTGTCGCAAATTTTAATTGCGCCAGGGATTGCCTTTTCTACAGTAAATTTTTCAAAAAATAATTTTCTACTGTCGCAAATTGTAATTGCGCCAGGGATTACCTTTTCTATAGTAAATTATTCAAAAAATAATTTTTTACTTTCGCAAATTTTATTTGCGACAGGTATTGCCTTTTCTACAGTAAATTTTTCAAAAAATTCGCAAATTTTAATTGCGCCTGGGATTGCATTTTCTACAGTAAATTTTTCAAAAAATAATTTTTTACTGTCGCAAATTTTAAATACGCCAGGGATTGCCTTTTCTATAGTAAATTATTCAAAAAATCATTTTTTACTGTCGCAAATTTTAATTGTGCCAGGGATTGCCTTTTCTATAGTAAATTTTGCAAAAAAATAATTTTTTACTGTCGCAAATTTTAATTGCGCCAGGGATTGCCTTTTCTACAGTAAATTTGTCAAAAAATAATTTTCTATTGTCCCAAATTGTAATTGCGCCAGGGATAACCTCTTCTGTAGTAAATTATTCAAAAAATAATTTTTTACTGTCGCAAATTTTAATTGCGACAGGTATTGCCTTTTCTACAGTAAATTTTTAAAAAAATTCGCAAATTTTAATTGCGCCAGAGATTGCCTTTTCTACAGTAAATTTTACAAAAAATAATTTTTTACTGTCGCAAATTTTAAATACGCCAGGGATTGCATTTTCTACAGTAAATTTTTCAAAAAATAATTTTTTACTGTCGCAAATTTTAAATACGCCAGAGATTGCCTTTTCTATAGTAAATTTTTCAAAAAATTATTTTCTACTGTCGCAAATTTTAATTGCGCCAGGGATTGCCTTTTCTATAGTAAATTTTGCAAAAAATAATTTTTTGCTGTCGCAAATTGTAATTGCGCCAGGGATTGCCTTTTCTATAGTAAATTTTACAAAAAATAATTTTTTACTGTCGCTAATTTTAATTACGTCAGGGATTGCCTTTTCTACAGTAAATTTTTCAAAAAATAATTTTTTACTGTGGCAAATTTTAATTGCGCCAGGGATTGCCTTTTCTATAGTAAATTTTACAAACAATAATTTTTTACTGTCGCAAATTTTAATTACGCCAGGTATTGCCTTTTCTACAATAAATTTTTCAAAAAATTCGCAAATTTTAATTGCGCTAGGGATTGTATTTTCTACAGTAAATTTTTCAAAAAATAATTGTTTACTGTCGCAAATTTTAAAAACGCCAGGGATTGCCTTTTCTATAGTAAATTATTCAAAAAATAATTTTTTACTGTCGCAAATTTTAATTGCGCCAGGGATTGCCTTTTCTATACTAAATTTTTCAAAAATAATTTTTTACTGTCGCAAATTTTAATTGCGCCAGGGATTGCCTTTTCTATAGTAAATTTTTCAAAAAATAATTTTTTACTGTCGCAAATTTTAAATACGCCAGGGATTGCCTTTTCTACAGTAAATTTTTCAAAAAATAATTTTTTACTGTGGCAAATTTTAATTGCGCCAGGGATTGCCTTTTCTATAGTAAATTTTACAAACAATAATTTTTTACTGTCGCAAATTTTAATTACGCCAGGGATTTCCTTTTCTACAGTAAATTTTTCAAAAAATAATTTTTTACTGTCGCAAATTTTAATTACGCCAGGGATTGCCTTTTCTACAGAAAATTTTTGAAAAATTAATTTTTTACTGTCGCATATTTTAATTGCGCCAGGGATTGCCTTTTCTACAGTAAATTTCACAAAAAATAATTTTTTACTGTCGCAAATTTTACTTGCGCCAGGGATTGAATTTCTACAGTAAATTTTTCAAAAAATAATTTTTTACTGTCGCAAATTTTAAATACGCCAGGGATTGCCTTTTCTATAGTAAATTTTTCAAAAAATTATTTTCCACTGTCGCAAATTTTAATTGCGCCAGGGATTGCCTTTTCTATAGTAAATTTTGCAAAAAATAATTTTTTACTGTCGCAAATTTTAATTGCGCCAGGGATTGCCTTTTCTACAGTAAATTTTTCAAAAAATAATTTTTTACTGTCGCAAATTTTAAATACGCCAGGGATTGCCTTTTCTATAGTAAATTATTCAAAAAATAATTTTTTACTGTCCCAAATTTTAATTGCGCCAGGGATTTGCTTTTCTGTAGTAAATTTTTCAAAAAATTATTTTCTACTGTCGGAAATTTGAATTGCGCCAGGGATTGCCTTTTCTATAGTAAGTTTTGCAAAAAATAATTTTTTACTGTCGCAAATTTTAATTGCGCCAGGGATTGCCTTTCCTACAGTAAATTTTTCAAAAAATAATTTTTTACTGTCGCAAATTTTAATTACGCCAGGGATTGCCTTTTCTATAGTAAATTTTTCAAAAAATAATTTTTTACTGTCGCAAATTTTAAATACGCCAGGGATTGCCTTTTCTATAGTAAATTTTTCAAAAATTAATTTTTTACTGTCGCAAATTTTAATTGCGGCAGGGATTGAATTTTCTACAGTAAATTTTTCAAAAATTAATTTTTTCCTGTCGAAAATTTTAAATACGCCAGGGATTGCCTCTTCTATAGTAAATTATTCAAAAAATAATTTTTTACTGTCGCAAAATTTAATTGCGCCAGGGATTGTCTTTTCTATAGTAAATTTTTCAAAAATTAATTTTTTACTGTCGCAAATTTTAATTGCGCCAGGGATTGCCTTTCCTACAGTAAATTTTACAAAAAATAATTTTTTACTGTCGCAAATTTTAATTGCGCCTGGGATTACCTTTTCTATATTAAATTTTGCAAAAAAATAATTTTTTACTGTCGCAAATTTTAATTACGCCAGGGATTGCCTTTTCTATACTAAATTTTTCAACAAATAATTTTTTACTGTCGCAAATTTTAAATACGCCAGGGATTGCCTTTTCTATAGTAAATTTTGCAAAAAAATAATTTTTTACTGTCGCAAATTTTAATTGCGCCAGGGATTGCCTTTTCTACAGTAAATTTTTCAAAAAATAATTTTCTACTGTCGCAAATTGTAATTGCGCCAGGGATTACCTTTTCTATAGTAAATTATTCAAAAAATAATTTTTTACTTTCGCAAATTTTATTTGCGACAGGTATTGCCTTTTCTACAGTAAATTTTTCAAAAAATTCGCAAATTTTAATTGCGCCTGGGATTGCATTTTCTACAGTAAATTTTTCAAAAAATAATTTTTTACTGTCGCAAATTTTAAATACGCCAGGGATTGCCTTTTCTATAGTAAATTATTCAAAAAATCATTTTTTACTGTCGCAAATTTTAATTGTGCCAGGGATTGCCTTTTCTATAGTAAATTTTGCAAAAAAATAATTTTTTACTGTCGCAAATTTTAATTGCGCCAGGGATTGCCTTTTCTACAGTAAATTTGTCAAAAAATAATTTTCTATTGTCCCAAATTGTAATTGCGCCAGGGATAACCTCTTCTGTAGTAAATTATTCAAAAAATAATTTTTTACTGTCGCAAATTTTAATTGCGACAGGTATTGCCTTTTCTACAGTAAATTTTTAAAAAAATTCGCAAATTTTAATTGCGCCTGGGATTGCATTTTCTACAGTAAATTTTTCAAAAAATAATTTTTTACTGTCGCAAATTTTAAATACGCCAGGGATTGCCTTTTCTATAGTAAATTATTCAAAAAATAATTTTTTACTGTCGCAAATTTTAATTGCGCCAGGGATTGCCTTTTCTATACTAAATTTTTCAAAAAATAATTTTTTACTGTCGCAAATTTTAATTGCCCCGGGATTGCCTTTTCTACAGTAAATTTTTCATAAAATAATTTTTTACTGTCGCAAATTTTAAATACGCCAGGGATTGCCTTTTCTACAGTAAATTTTTCAAAAAATAATTTTTTACTGTCGCAAATTTTAATTGCGCCAGGGATTGCCTTTTCTATAGTAAATTTTACAAAAAATAATTTTTTACTGTCGCAAATTTTAATTACGACAGGGATTGCCTTTTCTACAGTAAATTTTTCAAAAAATAATTTTTTACTGTCGCAAATTTTAATTACGGGATTGCCTTTTCTACAGTAAATTTTTCAAAAATTAATTTTTTACTGTCGCATATTTTAATTGCGCCAGGGATTGCCTTTTCTACAGTAAATTTTACGAAAAATAATTTTTTATTGTCGCAAATTTTAATTGCTCCACGGATTGCATTTTCTACAGTAAATTTTTCAAAAAATAATTTTTTACTGTCGCAAATTTTAAATACGCCAGGGATTGCCTTTTCTATAGTAAATTTTTCAAAAAATTATTTTCTACTGTCGCAAATTTTAATTGCGACAGGGATTGCCTTTTCTATAGTAAATTTTGCAAAAAATAATTTTTTACTGTCGCAAATTTTAATTGCGCCAGGGATTGCCTTTTCTACAGTAAATTTTTCAAAAAATAATTTTTTACTGTCGCAAATTTTAAATACGCCAGGGATTGCCTTTTCTATAGTAAATTTTCAAAAAATAATTTTTTACTGTCGCAAATTTTAATTGCGCCAGGGATTGCCTTTTCTGTTGTAAATTTTTCAAAAAATTATTTTCTACTGTCGCAAATTTTAATTGCGCCAGGGATTGCCTTTTCTATAGTATATTTTGCAAAAAATAATTTTTTACTTTCGCAAATTTCAAATACGCCAGGGATTGCCTTTTATAGAGTAAATTTTTCAAAAAATTATTTTCTAATGTCGCAAATTTTAATTGCGCCAGGGATTGCCTTTTCTATAGTAAATTTTGCAAAAAATAATTTTTTACTGTCGCAAATTTTAATTGCGCCAGGGATTGCCTTTTCTACAGTAAATTTTTCAAAAAATAATTTTTTACTGTCGCAAATTTTAAATACGCCAGGGATTGCCTTTTCTATAGTAAATTATTCAAAAAATAATTTTTTACTGTCGCAAATTTTAATTGCGCCAGGGATTGCCTTTTCTATACTAAATTTTTCAAAAAATAATTTTTTACTGTCGCAAATTTTAATTGCGCCAAGGATTGCCTTTTCTACAGTAAATTTTTCAAAAAATAATTTTTCACTGTCGCAAATTTTAAATACGCCAAGGATTGCATTTTCTACAGTAAATTATTCAAAAAAAAATTTTTTACTGTCGCAAATTTTAAATACGCCAGGGATTGCCTTTTCTATAGTAAATTTTTCAAAAAATTATTTTCTACTGTCGCAAATTTTAATTGCGCCAGGGATTGCCTTTTCTATAGTAAAGTTTGCAAAATATAATTTTTTACTGTCGCAAATTTTAATTGCGCCAGGGATTGCCTTTTCTACAGTAAATTTTTCAAAAAATAATTTTTTACTGTCGCAAATTTTAAATACGCCAGGGATTGCCTTTTCTATAGTAAATTATTCAAAAAATAATTTTTTACTGTCGCAAATTTTAATTGCGCCAGGGATTGAATTTTCTGTAGTAAATTTTTCAAAAAATTATTTTCTACTGTCGCAAATTTTAATTGCGCCAGGGATTGCCTTTTCTATAGTAAATCTTGCAAAAAATAATATTTTACTGTCGCAAATTTTAATTGCGCCAGGGTTTGCCTTTTCTACAGTAAATTTTTTACTGTCGCAAATTTTAATTACGCTAGATATTGCCTTTTTATAGTAAATTTTTCAAAAAATAATTTTTTACTGTCGCAAATTTTAAATACGCCAGGGATTGCCTTTTCTATAGTAAAGTTTTCAAAAATTAATTTTTTACTGTCGCAAATTTTAATTGCGCCAGGGATTGCCTTTTCTACAGTAAATTTTTCACAAAATAATTTTTTACTGTCGCAAATTTTAATTGCGCCAGGGATTGTCTTTTCTATAGTAAATTTTGCAAAAAAATATTTTTTTACTGTCGCAAATTGTAATTGCTCCAGGGATTACCTTTTCCATAGTAAATCTTTCAAAAATTTATTTTTTACTGTCGCAAATTTTAACTGCGGCAGGGATTGAATTTTCTACAGTAAATTTTTCAAAAATTAATTTTTAACTGTCGCAAATTTTAATTACGCCAGAGATTGCCTTTTCTACAGTAAATTTTTCAAAAATTAATTTTTAACTGTCGCAAATTTTAATTACGCCTGGGATTGCCTTTTCTACAGTAAATTTTTCAAAAATTAATTTTTTACTGTCGCATATTTTAATTGCGCCAGGGATTGCCTTTTCTACAGTAAATTTTACAAAAAATAATTTTTTCCTGTCGCAAATTTTAATTGCGCCAGGGATTGCCTTTTCTGCAGTAAATTTTTCAAAAAATTATTTTCTACTGTCGCAAATTTTAATTGCGCCAGGGATTGCCTTTTCTAAAGTAAATTTTTCAAAAAATTATTTTTTACTGTCGCAAATTTTAGTTGCGCCAGGGATTGCCTTTTCTACAGTAAATTTTTCAAAAAATAATTTTTTACTGTCGCAAATTTTAATTGCGCCAGGGATTGTCTTTTCTATAGTAAATTTTGCAAAAAAATATTTTTTTACTGTCGCAAATTGTAATTGCGCCAGGGATTACTTTTCCATAGTAAATCTTTCAAAAATTAATTTTTTACTGTCGCAAATTTTAATTGCGGCAGGGATTGAATTTTCTACAGTAAATTTTTCAAAAATTAATTTTGAACTGTCGCAAATTTTAATTACGCCAGGGATTGCCTTTTCTACAGTAAATTTTTCAAAACTTAATTTTTTACTGTCGCATATTTTAATTGCACCAGGGATTGCCTTTTCTACAGTAAATTTTACAAAAAATAATTTTTTACTGTCGCAAATTTTAATTGCGCCAGGGATTGCATTTTCTACAGTAAATTTTTCAAAAAATAATTTTTTACTGTCGCAAATTTTAAATACGCCAGGGATTGCCTTTTCTATAGTAAATTTTTCAAAAAATGATTTTCTACTGTCGTAAATTTTAATTGCGCCAGGGATTGCCTTTTCTATAGTAAAGTTTGCAAAAAATAATTTTTTACTGTCGCAAATTTTAAATACGCCAGGGATTGCCTTTTCTATAGTAAATTATTCAAAAAATAATTTTTTACTGTCGCAAATTTTAATTGCGCCAGGGATTGCCTATTCTGCAGTAAATTTTTCAAAAAATTATTTTCTACTGTCGCAAATTTTAATTGCGCCAGGGATTGCCTTTTCCATAGTAAATTTTGCAAAAAATAATTTTTTACTGTCGCAAATTTTAACTGCGCCTGGGATTGCCTTTTCTACAGTAAATTTTTCAAAAAATAATTTTTTACTGTCGCAAATTTTAATTACGCCAGGGATTGCCTTTCTATAGTAAATTTTTCAAAAAATAATTTTTTACTGTCGCAAATTTTAAATACGCCAGGGATTGCCTTTTCTATAGTAAATTTTTCAAAAATTAATTTTTTACTGTCGCAAATTTTAATTGCGCCAGGGATTGCCTTTTCTACAGTAAATTTTTCAAAAAATAATTTTTTACTGTCGCAAATTTTAATTACGCCAGGGATTGCCTTTTCTACAGTTACTTTTTCAAAAATTAATTTTTTACTGTCGCATATTTTAATTGCGCCAGGTATTGCCTTTTCTACAGTAAATTTTACAAAAAATAATTTTTTACTGTCGCAAATTTTAATTGAGCCAGGGATTGCCTTTTCTATGGTAAATTTGGAAAAAAAAATTTTTTTTACTGTCGCAAATTTTAATTACGCCAGGGATTGCCTTTTCTACAGGAAATGTTTCAAAAAATATGTTTTTACTGTCGCAAATTTTAATTACGCCAGGGATTGCCTTTTCTACAGTAAATTTTTCAAAAAATAATTTTTTATTGTCGCAAATTTTAATTACGCCACGGTTTGCCTTTTCTACAGTAAATTTTTTAAAAAATAATTTTTTACTGTCGCAAATTTTAAATACGCCAGGGATTGCCTTTTCTATAGTAAATTATTCAAAAAATAATTTTTAACTGCCGCAAATTTTAATTGCGCCAGGGATTGCCTTTTCTATAGTAAACTTGTCACAAATTAATTTTATACTGTCGCAAATTTTAGATACGCCAGGGATTGCCTCTTCTATAGTAAATTATTCACAAATTAATTTTATACTGTCGCAAATTTTAAATACGCCAGGGATAGCCTCTTCTATAGTAAATTATTAAAAAAATAATTTTTTACTGTCGCAAATTTTAATTGCGATAGTCATTGCCTTTTCTACAGTAAATTTTTCAAAAAATAGTTTTATACTGTCGCAAATTGTAATTGCGCCAGGGATTGCCTTTTCTATACTAAATTTTTCAAATAATAATTTTTTACTGTCGCAAATTTTAATTGCGCCAGGGATTGTCTTTTCTATACTAAATTATGCAAAAAAATAATGTTTTATTGTCGCAAATTGTAATTGCGCCAGGGATTACCTTTTCTATAGTAAATTTTTCAAAAATTAATTTTTTACTGTCGCAAATTTTAATTGCGGCAGGGATTGAATTTTCTACAGTAAATTTTTCAAAAAATAATTTTTTACTGTCGCAAATTTTAAATACGCCAGGGATTGCCTTTTCTATAGTAAATTTTTCAAAAAATGATTTTCTACTGTCGCAAATTTTAATTGCGCCAGGGATTGCCTTTTCTATAGTAAAGTTTGCAAAAAATAATTTTTTACTGTCGCAAATTTTAAATACGCCAGGGATTGCCTTTTCTATAGTAAATTATTCAAAAAATAATTTTTTACTGTCGCAAATTTTAATTACGCCAGGGATTGCCTATTCTGCAGTAAATTTTTCAAAAAATTATTTTCTACTGTCGCAAATTTTAATTGCGCCAGGGATTGCCTTTTCCATAGTAAATTTTGCAAAAACTAATTTTTTACTGTCGCAAATTTTAACTGCGCCAGGGATTGCCTTTTCTACAGTAAATTTTTCAAAAAATAATTTTTTACTGTCGCAAATTTTAATTACGCCAGGGATTGCCTTTCTATAGTAAATTTTTCAAAAAATAATTTTTTACTGTCGCAAATTTTAAATACGCCAGGGATTGCCTTTTCTATAGTAAATTTTTCAAAAATTAATTTTTTACTGTCGCAAATTTTAATTGCGCCAGGGATTGCCTTTTCTACAGTAAATTTTTCAAAAAATAATTTTTTACTGTCGCAAATTTTAATTGCGCCAGGGATTGTCTTTTCTATAGTAAATTTTGCAAAAAAATAATTTTTTACTGTCGCAAATTGTAATTGCGCCTGGGATTACCTTTTCTATAGTAAAACTTTCAAAAATTAATTTTTTACTGTCGCAAATTTTAACTGCGGCAGGGATTGAATTTTCTACAGTAAATTTTTCAAAAATTAATTTTTTACTGTCGCAAATTTTAAATACGCCAGGGATTGCCTCTTATATAGTAAATTATTCAAAAAATAATTTTTTACTGTCGCAAATTTGAATTGCGCCAGGGATTGCCTTTTCTATAGTAAATTTTTCAAAAAATTAATTTTTTACTGTCGCAAATTTTAATTGCGCCAGGGATTGCCTTTTCTACAGTAAGTTTTACAAAAAATAATTTTTTACTGTCGCAAATTTTAATTGCGCAAGGGATTGCCTTTTCTATAGTAAATTTTGCAAAAAAATAATTTTTTACTGTCGCAAATTTTAATTACGCCAGGGATTGCCTTTTCTACAGTAAATTTTTCAAAGAATAATTTTTTACTCTTGCAAATTTTAATTGCGCCAGGGATTGCCTTTTCTACAGTAAATTTTACAAAAAAATAATTTTTTACTGTCGCAAATTTTAATTGCGCCAGGGATTGCCTTTCTATAGTAAATTTGCAAAAAATAATTTTTTACTGTCGCAAATTTTAATTACGCCAGGGATTGCCTTTTCTACAGTAAATTTTTCAAAAAATAATTTTTTACTGTCGCAAATTTTAATTACGCCAGGGATTGCCTTTTCTACAGTTAATTTTTCAAAAATTAATTTTTTACTGTCGCATATTTTAATTGCGCCAGGTATTGCCTTTTCTACAGTAAATTTTACAAAAAATAATTTTTTACTGTCGCAAATTTTAATTGAGCCAGGGATTGCCTTTTCTATGGTAAATTTGGAAAAAAAAAATTTTTTTTACTGTCGCAAATTTTAATTACGCCAGGGATTGCCTTTTCTACAGTAAATGTTTCAAAAAATATGTTTTTACTGTCGCAAATTTTAATTACGCCAGGGATTGCCTTTTCTACAGTAAATTTTTCAAAAAATAATTTTTTATTGTCGCAAATTTTAATTACGCCACGGTTTGCCTTTTCTACAGTAAATTTTTTAAAAAATAATTTTTTACTGTCGCAAATTTTAAATACGCCAGGGATTGCCTTTTCTATAGTAAATTATTCAAAAAATAATTTTTAACTGCCGCAAATTTTAATTGCGCCAGGGATTGCCTTTTCTATAGTAAACTTGTCACAAATTAATTTTATACTGTCGGAAATTTTAGATACGCCAGGGATTGCCTCTTCTATAGTAAATTATTCACAAATTAATTTTATACTGTCGCAAATTTTAAATACGCCAGGGATAGCCTCTTCTATAGTAAATTATTAAAAAAATAATTTTTTACTGTCGCAAATTTTAATTGCGATAGTCATTGCCTTTTCTACAGTAAATTTTTCAAAAAATAGTTTTATACTGTCGCAAATTGTAATTGCGCCAGGGATTGCCTTTTCTATACTAAATTTTTCAAATAATAATTTTTTACTGTCGCAAATTTTAATTGCGCCAGGGATTGTCTTTTCTATAGTAAATTATGCAAAAAAATAATGTTTTATTGTCGCAAATTGTAATTGCGCCAGGGATTACCTTTTCTATAGTAAATTTTTCAAAAATTAATTTTTTACTGTCGCAAATTTTAATTGCGGCAGGGATTGAATTTTCTACAGTAAATTTTTCAAAAATTAATTTTTTACTCTTGCAAATTTTAATTGCGCCAGGGATTGCCTTTTCTACAGTAAATTTTACAAAAAAATAATTTTTTACTGTCGCAAATTTTAATTGCGCCAGGGATTGCCTTTCTATAGTAAATTTGCAAAAAATAATTTTTTACTGTCGCAAATTTTAATTACGCCAGGGATTGCCTTTTCTACAGTAAATTTTTCAAAAAATAATTTTTTACTGTCGCAAATTTTAATTACGCCAGGGATTGCCTTTTCTACAGTAAATTTTTCAAAAAATAATTTTTTACTGTCGCAAATTTTAATTGCGCCAGGGATTGCCTTTTCTATAGTAAATATTTCAAAAAATAATTTTTTACTGTCGCAAATTTTAAATACGCCATCGATTGCCTTTTCTATAGTAAATTTTTCAAAAATTAATTTTTTACTGTCGCAAATTTTAATTGCGCCAGGGATTGCCTTTTCTACAGTAAATTTTTCAAAAAATTATTTTTACTGTCGCAAATTTTAATTGCGCCAGGGATTGTCTTTTCTATAGTAAATTATGCAAAAAAATAATGTTTTACTGTCGCAAATTGTAATTGCGCCAGGGATTACCTTTTCTATAGTAAATTTTTCAAAAATTAATTTTTTACTGTCGCAAATTTTAATTGCGGCAGGGATTGAATTTTCTACAGTAAATTTTTCAAAAATTAATTTTTTACTGTCGCAAATTTTAAATACGCCAGGGATTGCCTTTTCTACAGTAAATTTTTCAAAAAATAATTTTTTGCTGTCGCAAATTTTAATTGCGCCAGGGATTGCCATTTCTATAGTAAATTTTTCAAAAAATAATTTTTTACTGTCGCAAATTTTAATTGCGCCAGGGATTGCCTTTTTTACAGTAAATTTTTCAAAAAATAATTTTCTACTGTCGCAAATTTTAATTGCGCCTGGGATTGCCTTTTCTATAGTAAATTTTGCAAAAAATAATTTTTTACTGTCGCACATTTTAATTGAGCCAGGAATTACCTTTTCTATAGTAAATTTTTCAAAAATTAATTTTTTACTGTCGCAAATTTTAATTACGCCAGGGATTGCCTTTTCTATAGTAAATTTTTCAAAAATTAATTTTTTACTGTCGAAAATTTTAATTACGCCAGGGATTGCCTTTTCTATAGTAAATTTTTCAAAAAATAATTTTCTACTGTCGCAAATTTTAATTGCGCTAGGGATTGCCTTTTCTATAGTAAATTTTGCAAAAATTAATTTTTTACTGTCGCAAATTTTAATTATGCCAGGGATTGAATTTTCTACAGTAAATTTTACAAAAAATAATTTTTTACTGTTGCAAATTTTAATTGCGCCAGGGATAGCTTTTTCTATAGTAAATTTTGCAAAAAACTAATTTTTTACTGTCGCAAATTTTAATTACGCCAGTGATTGCCTTTTCTACAGTAAATTTTTCAAAAAATAATTTTTGTACTGTCGCAAATTTTAATTGCGCCAGGGATTACCTTTTCTACAGTAAATTTTACAAAAAATTAATTTTTACTGTCGCAGATTTTAATTGCGCCAGGGATTGCCTTTTCTATAGTAAATTTTTTTTAAATTAATTTTCTACTGTCGCAAATTTTAATTGCGCCAGGGATTGCCTTTTCTATAGTAAATTTTTCAAAAATTAATTTTATATTTTCGCAAATTTTAAATACGCCAGGGATTGCCTCCTCTATAGTAAATTATTCAAAAAATAATTTTTTACTGTCGCAAATTTTAATTGCGCCGGGGATTGCCTTTTCTATAGTAAATTTTTCACAAATTAATTTTATACTGTCGCAAATTTTAAATACGCCAGGGATTGCCTCTTCTATAGTAAATTATTCAAAAAATAATTTTTTACTGTCGCAAATTTTAATTGCGCCAGGGATTGCCTTTTCTATATAAAATTTTTCAAAAATTAATTTTTTACTGTCGCAAATTTTAATTACGCCAGGGATTGCCTTTTCTACAGTCAATTTTTCAAAAATTAATTTTTTACTGTCGCAAATTTTAATTGCGCCAGGGATTGCCTTTTCTGCAGTAAATTTTACAAAAAATAATTTTTACTGTCGCAAATTTTAATTGCGCCAGGGATTGCCTTTTCTATAGTAAATTTTTCAAAAAATAATTTTTTACTGTCGCAAATTTTAATTGCCCCAGGGATCGCCTTTTCTATAGTAAATTTTTCAAAAAATAATTTTTTACTGTCGCAAATTTTAATTACGTCAAGGATTGCCTTTTCTACAGTAAATTTTTCACAAATTAATTTTATACTGTCGGAAATTTTAAATACGCCAGGGATTGCCTCTTCTATAGTAAATTATTCAAAAAATAATTTTTACTGTCCAAATTATATTTGCGCCAGGGATTGCCTTTTCTATAGTAAATTTTTCAAAAATTAATTTTTTACTGTCGTAAATTTTAATTGCGCCAGGGATTGGCTTTTCTACAGTAAATTTTACAAAAAATAATTTTTTACTGTCGCAAATTTTAATTGCGCCAGGGATTGCCTTTTCTATTGTAAATTTTTCACAAATTAATTTTATACTGTCGCAAATTTTAAATACGCCAGGGATTGCCTCTTATATAGTAAATTATTCAAAAAATAATTTTTTACTGTCGCAAATTTTAATTGCGCCAGGGATTGCCTCTTCTATAGTAAATTTTTCAAAAAATAATTTTTTACTGTCGCAAATTTTAATTTCGCCAGGGATTGCCTTTTCTGTAGTAAATTTTTCACAAATTAATTTTATACTGTCGCAAATTTTAAATACGCCAGGGATTGCCTGTTCTATAGGAAATTATTCAAAAAATATTTTTTTACTGTCGCAAATTTTAATTGCGCCAGGGATTGCCTTTTCTATAGTAAATTTTTCAAAAATTAATTTTTTACTGTCGCAAATTTTAATTGCGCCAGGGATTGCCTTTTCTAAAGTAAATTAAAAAAAAAATAATTGTTTACTGTCGCAAATTTTAATTGCCCCAGGGATTGCCTTTTCTATAGTAAATTTTTCCAAAAATAATTTTTTACTGTCGCAAATTTTAATTACGCCAGGGATTGCCTTTTCTACAGTAAATTTTTCACAAATTAATTTTATACTGTCGCAAATTTTAAATACGCCAGGGATTGCCTCTTCTATAGTAAATTATTCAAAAAATAATTTTTTACTGTCGCAAATTTTAATTGCGCCAGGGATTGCCTTTTCTATAGTAAATTTTTCAAAAATTAATTTTTTACTGTCGCAAATTTTAATTGCGCCAGGGATTGCCTTTTCTAAAGTAAATTTTACAAAAAATAATTGTTTACTGTCGCAAATTTTAATTGCCCCAGGGATTGCCTGTTCTATAGTAAAATTTGCACAAATTAATTTTCTACTGTCGCAAATTTTAATTGCGCCAGGGATTGCCTTTTCTATAGTAAATTTTACAAAAAATAATTTTTTACTGTCGCAAATTTTAATTGCGCCAGGAATTGCCTTTTCTATAGTAAATTTTTCACAACTTAATTTTATACTGTCGCAAATTTTAAATACGCCAGGGATTGCCTTTTCTACAGTAAATTTTTCAAAAAATAATTTTTTACTGTCGCAAATTTTAATTGCGCCAGGGATTGCCTGTTCTATAGTAAAATTTGCACAAATTAATTTTCTACTGTCGCAAATTTTAATTGCGCCAGGGATTGCCTTTTCTATAGTAAATTTTTCAAAAATTAATTTTTTACTGTCGCAAATTTTAATTGCGCCAGGGATTGCCTTTTCTATAGTAAATTTTGCAAAAAAATAATTTTTTACTGTCGCAAATTTTAATTGCGCCAGGGATTGCCTTTTCTACAGTAAATTTTTCAAAAAATAATTTCCTACTGTCGCAAATTTTAATTGCGCCAGGAATTGCCTTTTCTATAGTAAATTTTCCAAAAAATAATTTTTTACTGTCGCAAATTTTAATTGCGCCAGGGATTACCTTTTCTATAGTAAATTTTTCAAAAATTAATTTTTTACTGTCGAAAATTTTAATTACGCCAGGGATTGCCTTTTCTATAGTAAATTATTCAAAAAATAATTTTTTACTGTCGCAAATTTTAATTGCACCAGGGATTGCCTTTTCTATAGTAAACTTGTCACAAATTAATTTTATACTGTCGCAAATTTTAGATACGCCAGGGATTGCCTCTTCTATAGTAAATTATTCACAAATTAATTTTATACTGTCGCAAATTTTAAATACGCCAGGGATAGCCTCTTCTATACTAAATTATTAAAAAAATAATTTTTTACTGTCGCAAATTTTGATTGCGATAGTCATTGCCTTTTCTACAGTAAATTTTTCAAAAAATAGTTTTATACTGTCGCAAATTGTAATTGCGCCAGGGATTGTATTTCTATACTAAATTTTTCAAATAATAATTTTTTACTGTCGCAAATTTTACTTGCGCCAGGGATTGCCTATTCTACAGTAAATTTTTCAAAAAATAATTTTTTACTGTCGCAAATTTTAGATACGCCATGGATTGCCTCTTCTATAGTAAATTATTCACAAATTAATTTTATACTGTCGCAAATTGTAATTGCGCCAGGGATTACCTTTTCTATACTAAATTATTCAAAAAATAATTTTTTACTGTCGCAAATTTTAATTGCGCCTTTTAATTAATTAATTAATTAATTAATTGCCTTTTCTACAGTAAATGTTTCAAAAAATTCGCAAATTTTAATTGCGCCAGAGATTGCATTTTCTACAGTAAATTTTTCAAAAAATAATTTTTTACTGTCGCAAATTTTAAATACGCCAGGGATTGTCATTTCTATAGTAAATTATTCAAAAAATAATTTTTTACTGTCGCAAATTTTAATTGCGCCAGGGATTGCCTTTTCTATACTAAATTTTTCAAAAAATAATTTTCTATTGTCGGAAATTTTAATTGCGCCAGGGATTGCCTTTTCTATAGTAAATTTTGCAAAAAATTATTTTTTACTGTCGCAAATTTTAATTGCGCCAGGGATTGCCTTTTCTACAGTAAATTTTTCAAAAAATAATTTTTTACTGTCGCAAATTTTAATTACGCCAGGGATTGCCTTTTCTATAGCAAATTTTTCAAAAAATAAATTTTTACTGTCGCAAATTTTAAATACGCCATCCATTGCCTTTTCTATAGTAAATTTTTCAAAAATTAATTTTTTACTGTCGCAAATTTTAATTGCGCCAGGGATTGCCTTTTCTATAGTAAATTTTTCAAAAAATAATTTTTTACTGTCGCAAATTTTAAATACGCCATCGATTGCCTTTTCTATAGTAAATTTTTCAAAAATTAATTTTTTACTGTCGCAAATTTTAATTGCGCCAGGGATTGCCTTTTCTACAGTAAATTTTTCAAAAAATTATTTTTACTGTCGCAAATTTTAATTGCGCCAGGGATTGTCTTTTCTATAGTAAATTATGCAAAAAAATAATGTTTTACTGTCGCAAATTGTAATTGCGCCAGGGATTACCTTTTCTATAGTAAATTTTTCAAAAATTAATTTTTTACTGTCGCAAATTTTAATTGCGGCAGGGATTGAATTTTCTACAGTAAATTTTTCAAAAATTAATTTTTTACTGTCGCAAATTTTAAATACGCCAGGGATTGCCTTTTCTACAGTAAATTTTCCAAAAAATAATTTTTTGCTGTCGCAAATTTTAATTGCGCCAGGGATTGCCATTTCTATAGTAAATTTTTCAAAAAATAATTTTTTACTGTCGCAAATTTTAATTGCGCCAGGGATTGCCTTTTTTACAGTAAATTTTTCAAAAAATAATTTTCTACTGTCGCAAATTTTAATTGCGCCTGGGATTGCCTTTCCTATAGTAAATTTTGCAAAAAATAATTTTTTACTGTCGCACATTTTAATTGAGCCAGGAATTACCTTTTCTATAGTAAATTTTTCAAAAATTAATTTTTTACTGTCGAAAATTTTAATTACGCCAGGGATTGCCTTTTCTATAGTAAATTTTTCAAAAATTAATTTTTTACTGTCGAAAATTTTAATTACGCCAGGGATTGCCTTTTCTATAGTAAATTTTTCAAAAAATAATTTTCTACTGTCGCAAATTTTAATTGCGCTAGGGATTGCCTTTTCGATAGTAAATTTTGCAAAAATTAATTTTTTACTGTCGCAAATTTTAATTATGCCAGGGATTGAATTTTCTACAGTAAATTTTACAAAAAATAATTTTTTACTGTCGCAAATTTTAATTGCGCCAGGGATAGCTTTTTCTATAGTAAATTTTGCAAAAAACTAATTTTTTACTGTCGCAAATTTTAATTGCGCCAGGGATTGCCTTTTCTATAGTAAATTTTTCAAAAATTAATTTTATACTGTCGCAAATTTTAAATACGCCAGGGATTGCCTCCTCTATAGTAAATTATTCAAAAAATAATTTTTTACTGTCGCAAATTTTAATTGCGCCGGGGATTGCTTTTTCTATAGTAAATTTTTCACAAATTAATTTTATACTGTCGCAAATTTTGAATACGCCAGGGATTGCCTATTCTATAGTAAATTATTCAAAAAATAATTTTTTACTGTCGCAAATTTTAATTGCGCCAGGGATTGCCTTTTCTATATAAAATTTTTCAAAAATTAATTTTTTACTGTCGCAAATTTTAATTACGCCAGGGATTGCCTTTTCTACAGTCAATTTTTCAAAAAATAATTTTTTACTGTCGCAAATTTTAATTGCGCCAGGGATTGCCTTTTCTGCAGTAAATTTTACAAAAAATTATTTTTTACTGTCGCAAATTTTAATTGCGCCAGGGATTGCCTTTTCTATAGTAAATTTTTCAAAAAATAATTTTTTACTGTCGCAAATTTTAATTGCCCCAGGGATTGCCTTTTCTATAGTAAATTTTTCAAAAAATAATTTTTTACTGTCGCAAATTTTAATTACGTCAAGGATTGCCTTTTCTACAGTAAATTTTTCACAAATTAATTTTATACTGTCGCAAATTTTAAATACGCCAGGGATTGCCTCTTCTATAGTAAATTATTCAAAAAATAATTTTTACTGTCCAAATTATATTTGCGCCAGGGATTGCCTTTTCTATAGTAAATTTTTCAAAAATTAATTTTTTACTGTCGTAAATTTTAATTGCGCCAGGGATTGGCTTTTCTACAGTAAATTTTACAAAAAATAATTTTTTACTGTCGCAAATTTTAATTGCGCCAGGGATTGCCTTTTCTATTGTAAATTTTTCACAAATTAATTTTATACTGTCGCAAATTTTAAATACGCCAGGAATTGCCTCTTATATAGTAAATTATTCAAAAAATAATTTTTTACTGTCGCAAATTTTAATTGCGCCAGGGATTGCCTCTTCTATAGTAAATTATTCAAAAAATAATTTTTTACTGTCGCAAATTTTAATTGCGCCAGGGATTGCCTTTTCTATAGTAAATTTTTCACAACTTAATTTTATACTGTCGCAAATTTTAAATACGCCAGGGATTGCCTTTTCTACAGTAAATTTTTCAAAAAATAATTTTTTACTGTCGCAAATTTTAATTGCGCCAGGGATTGCCTGTTCTATAGTAAATTTTGCACAAATTAATTTTCTACTGTCGCAAATTTTAATTGCGCCAGGGATTGCCTTTTCTATAGTAAATTTTTCACAAATTAATTTTTTACTGTCGCAAATTTTAATTGCGCCAGGGATTGCCTTTTCTATAGTAAATTTTGCAAAAAAATAATTTTTTACTGTCGCAAATTTTAATTGCGCCAGGGATTGCCTTTTCTACAGTAAATTTTTCAAAAAATAATTTTCTACTGTGGCGAATTTTAATTGCGCCAGGAATTGCCTTTTCTATAGTAAATTTTCCAAAAAATAATTTTTTACTGTCGCAAATTTTAATTGCGCCAGGGATTACCTTTTCTATAGTAAATTTTTCAAAAATTAATTTTTTACTGTCGAAAATTTTAATTACGCCAGGGATTGCCTTTTCTATAGTAAATTATTCAAAAAATAATTTTTTACTGTCGCAAATTTTAATTGCGCCAGGGATTGCCTTTTCTATAGTAAACTTGTCACAAATTAATTTTATACTGTCGCAAATTTTAGATACGCCAGGGATTGCCTCTTCTATAGTAAATTATTCACAAATTAATTTTATACTGTCGCAAATTTTAAATACGCCAGGGATAGCCTCTTCTATAGTAAATTATTAAAAAAATAATTTTTTACTGTCGCAAATTTTAATTGCGATAGTCATTGCCTTTTCTACAGTAAATTTTTCAAAAAATAGTTTTATACTGTCGCAAATTGTAATTGCGCCAGGGATTGCCTTTTCTATACTAAATTTTTCAAATAATAATTTTTTACTGTCGCAAATTTTAATTGCGCCAGGGATTGCCTATTCTACAGTAAATTTTTCAAAAAATAATTTTTTACTGTCGCAAATTTTAATTACGCCAGGGATTGCCTTTTCTACAGTAAATTTTTCAAAAATTAATTTTTTACTGTCGCAAATTTTAAATACGCCAGCGATTGCCTTTTCTATAGTAAATTATTCAAAAAATAATTTTTTACTGTCGCAAATTTTAATTGCGCCAGGGATTGCCTTTTCTATAGTAAATTTTTCACAAATTAATTTTATACTGTCGCAAAATTTAGATACGCCATGGATTGCCTCTTCTATAGTAAATTATTCACAAATTAATTTTATACTGTCGCAAATTGTAATTGCGCCTTTTAATTAATTAATTAATTAATTAATTGCCTTTTCTACAGTAAATGTTTCAAAAAATTCGCAAATTTTAATTGCGCCAGAGATTGCATTTTCTACAGTAAATTTTTCAAAAAATAATTTTTTACTGTCGCAAATTTTAAATACGCCAGGGATTGTCATTTCTATAGTAAATTATTCAAAAAATAATTTTTTACTGTCGCAAATTTTAATTGCGCCAGGGATTGCCTTTTCTATACTAAATTTTTCAAAAAATAATTTTCTATTGTCGGAAATATTAATTGCGCCAGGATTGCCTTTTCTATAGTAAATTTTGCAAAAAATTATTTTTTACTGTCGCAAATTTTAATTGCGCCAGGGATTGCCTTTTCTACAGTAAATTTTTCAAAAAATAATTTTTTACTGTCGCAAATTTTAATTACGCCAGGGATTGCCTTTTCTATAGCAAATTTTTCAAAAAATAAATTTTTACTGTCGCAAATTTTAAATACGCCATCCATTGCCTGTTCTATAGTAAATTTTTCAAAAATTAATTTTTTACTGTCGCAAATTTTAATTACGCCAGGGATTGCCTTTTCTATAGCAAATTTTTCAAAAAATAAATTTTTACTGTCGCAAATTTTAAATACGCCATCCATTGCCTGTTCTATAGTAAATTTTTCAAAAATTAATTTTTTACTGTCGCAAATTTTAATTGCGCCAGGGATTGCCTTTTCTACAGTAAATTTTTCAAAAAATTATTTTTACTGTCGCAAATTTTAATTGCGCCAGGGATTGTCTTTTCTATAGTAAATTATGCAAAAAAATAATGTTTTACTGTCGCAAATTGTAATTGCGCCAGGGATTACCTTTTCTATAGTAAATTTTTCAAAAATTAATTTTTTACTGTCGCAAATTTTAATTGCGGCAGGGATTGAATTTTCTACAGTAAATTTTTCAAAAATTAATTTTTTACTGTCGCAAATTTTAAATATGCCAGGGATTGCCTTTTCTACAGTAAATTTTCCAAAAAATAATTTTTTGCTGTCGCAAATTTTAATTGCGCCAGGGATTGCCATTTCTATAGTAAATTTTTCAAAAAATAATTTTTTACTGTCGCAAATTTTAATTGCGCCAGGGATTGCCTTTTTTACAGTAAATTTTTCAAAAAATAATTTTCTACTGTCGCAAATTTTAATTGCGCCTGGGATTGCCTTTTCTATAGTAAATTTTGCAAAAAATAATTTTTTACTGTCGCACATTTTAATTGAGCCAGGAATTACCTTTTCTATAGTAAATTTTTCAAAAATTAATTTTTTACTGTCGAAAATTTTAATTACGCCAGGGATTGCCTTTTCTATAGTAAATTTTTCAAAAATTAATTTTTTACTGTCGAAAATTTTAATTACGCCAGGGATTGCCTTTTCTATAGTAAATTTTTCAAAAAATAATTTTCTACTGTCGCAAATTTTAATTGCGCTAGGGATTGCCTTTTCGATAGTAAATTTTGCAAAAATTAATTTTTTACTGTCGCAAATTTTAATTATGCCAGGGATTGAATTTTCTACAGTAAATTTTACAAAAAATAATTTTTTACTGTCGCATATTTTAATTGCGCCAGGGATAGCTTTTTCTATAGTAAATTTTGCAAAAAACTAATTTTTTACTGTCGCAAATTTTAATTGCGCCAGGGATTGCCTTTTCTATAGTAAATTTTTCAAAAATTAATTTTATACTGTCGCAAATTTTAAATACGCCAGGGATTGCCTCCTCTATAGTAAATTATTCAAAAAATAATTTTTTACTGTCGCAAATTTTAATTGCGCCGGGGATTGCCTTTTCTATAGTAAATTTTTCACAAATTAATTTTATACTGTCGCAAATTTTGAATACGCCAGGGATTGCCTATTCTATAGTAAATTATTCAAAAAATAATTTTTTACTGTCGCAAATTTTAATTGCGCCAGGGATTGCCTTTTCTATATAAAATTTTTCAAAAATTAATTTTTTACTGTCGCAAATTTTAATTACGCCAGGGATTGCCTTTTCTACAGTCAATTTTTCAAAAATTAATTTTTTACTGTCGCAAATTTTAATTGCGCCAGGGATTGCCTTTTCTGCAGTAAATTTTACAAAAAATTATTTTTTACTGTCGCAAATTTTAATTGCGCCAGGGATTGCCTTTTCTATAGTAAATTTTTCAAAAAATAATTTTTTACTGTCGCAAATTTTAATTGCCCCAGGGATTGCCTTTTCTATAGTAAATTTTTCAAAAAATAATTTTTTACTGTCGCAAATTTTAATTACGTCAAGGATTGCCTTTTCTACAGTAAATTTTTCACAAATTAATTTTATACTGTCGCAAATTTTAAATACGCCAGGGATTGCCTCTTCTATAGTAAATTATTCAAAAAATAATTTTTACTGTCCAAATTATATTTGCGCCAGGGATTGCCTTTTCTATAGTAAATTTTTCAAAAATTAATTTTTTACTGTCGTAAATTTTAATTGCGCCAGGGATTGGCTTTTCTACAGTAAATTTTACAAAAAATAATTTTTTACTGTCGCAAATTTTAATTGCGCCAGGGATTGCCTTTTCTATTGTAAATTTTTCACAAATTAATTTTATACTGTCGCAAATTTTAAATACGCCAGGAATTGCCTCTTATATAGTAAATTATTCAAAAAATAATTTTTTACTGTCGCAAATTTTAATTGCGCCAGGGATTGCCTCTTCTATAGTAAATTATTCAAAAAATAATTTTTTACTGTCGCAAATTTTAATTGCGCCAGGGATTGCCTTTTCTATAGTAAATTTTTCACAACTTAATTTTATACTGTCGCAAATTTTAAATACGCCAGGGATTGCCTTTTCTACAGTAAATTTTTCAAAAAATAATTTTTTACTGTCGCAAATTTTAATTGCGCCAGGGATTGCCTGTTCTATAGTAAATTTTGCACAAATTAATTTTCTACTGTCGCAAATTTTAATTGCGCCAGGGATTGCCTTTTCTATAGTAAATTTTTCACAAATTAATTTTTTATTGTCGCAAATTTTAATTGCGCCAGGGATTGCCTTTTCTATAGTAAATTTTGCAAAAAAATAATTTTTTACTGTCGCAAATTTTAATTGCGCCAGGGATTGCCTTTTCTACAGTAAATTTTTCAAAAAATAATTTTCTACTGTGGCGAATTTTAATTGCGCCAGGAATTGCCTTTTCTATAGTAAATTTTCCAAAAAATAATTTTTTACTGTCGCAAATTTTAATTGCGCCAGGGATTACCTTTTCTATAGTAAATTTTTCAAAAATTAATTTTTTACTGTCGAAAATTTTAATTACGCCAGGGATTGCCTTTTCTATAGTAAATTATTCAAAAAATAATTTTTTACTGTCGCAAATTTTAATTGCGCCAGGGATTGCCTTTTCTATAGTAAACTTGTCACAAATTAATTTTATACTGTCGCAAATTTTAGATACGCCAGGGATTGCCTCTTCTATAGTAAATTATTCACAAATTAATTTTATACTGTCGCAAGTTTTAAATACGCCAGGGATAGCCTCTTCTATAGTAAATTATTAAAAAAATAATTTTTTACTGTCGCAAATTTTAATTGCGATAGTCATTGCCTTTTCTACAGTAAATTTTTCAAAAAATAGTTTTATACTGTCGCAAATTGTAATTGCGCCAGGGATTGCCTTTTCTATACTAAATTTTTCAAATAATAATTTTTTACTGTCGCAAATTTTAATTGCGCCAGGGATTGCCTATTCTACAGTAAATTTTTCAAAAAATAATTTTTTACTGTCGCAAATTTTAATTACGCCAGGGATTGCCTTTTCTACAGTAAATTTTTCAAAAATTAATTTTTTACTGTCGCAAATTTTAAATACGCCAGCGATTGCCTTTTCTATAGTAAATTATTCAAAAAATAATTTTTTTACTGTCGCAAATTTTAATTGCGCCAGGGATTGCCTTTTCTATAGTAAATTTTTCACAATTAATTTTATACTGTCGCAAATTTTAGATACGCCATGGATTGCCTCTTCTATAGTAAATTATTCACAAATTAATTTTATACTGTCGCAAATTGTAATTGCGCCAGGGATTACCTTTTCTATAGTAAATTATTCAAAAAATAATTTTTTACTTTCCCAAATTTTAATTGCGCCTTTTAATTAATTAATTAAATTAATTAATTGCCTTTTCTACAGTAAATGTTTCAAAAAATTCGCAAATTTTAATTGCGCCAGAGATTGCATTTTCTACAGTAAATTTTTCAAAAAATAATTTTTTACTGTCGCAAATTTTAAATACGCCAGGGATTGTCATTTCTATAGTAAATTATTCAAAAAATAATTTTTTACTGTCGCAAATTTTAATTGCGCCAAGGATTGCCTTTTCTATACTAAATTTTTCAAAAAATAATTTTCTATTGTCGGAAATTTTAATTGCGCCAGGATTGCCTTTTCTATAGTAAATTTTGCAAAAAATTATTTTTTACTGTCGCAAATTTTAATTGCGCCAGGGATTGCCTTTTCTACAGTAAATTTTTCAAAAAATAATTTTTTACTGTCGCAAATTTTAATTACGCCAGGGATTGCCTTTTCTATAGCCAATTTTTCAAAAAATAAATTTTTACTGTCGCAAATTTTAAATACGCCATCCATTGCCTGTTCTATAGTAAATTTTTCAAAATTAATTTTTTACTGTCGCAAATTTTAATTGCGCCAGGGATTGCCTTTTCTATAGTAAATTTGTCAAAAAATAATTTTTTTACTGTCGCAAATTTTAAATACGCCATCGATTGCCTTTTCTATAGTAAATTTTTCAAAAATTAATTTTTTACTGTCGCAAATTTTAATTGCGCCAGGGATTGCCTTTTCTACAGTAAATTTTTCAAAAAATTATTTTTACTGTCGCAAATTTTAATTGCGCCAGGGATTGTCTTTTCTATAGTAAATTATGCAAAAAAATAATGTTTTACTGCCGCAAATTGTAATTGCGCCAGGGATTACCTTTTCTATAGTAAATTTTTCAAAAATTAATTTTTTTACTGTCGCAAATTTTAATTGCGGCAGGGATTGAATTTTCTACAGTAAATTTTTCAAAAATTAATTTTTTACTGTCGCAAATTTTAAATACGCCAGGGATTGCCTTTTCTACAGTAAATTTTTCAAAAAATAATTTTTTGCTGTCGCAAATTTTAATTGCGCCAGGTATTGCCATTTCTATAGTAAATTTTTCAAAAAATAATTTTTTACTGTCGCAAATTTTAATTGCGCCAGGGATTGCCTTTTTTACAGTAAATTTTTCAAAAAATAATTTTCTACTGTCGCAAATTTTAATTGCGCCTGGGATTGCCTTTTCTATAGTAAATTTGCAAAAAATAATTTTTTACTGTCGCACATTTTAATTGAGCCAGGAATTACCTTTTCTATAGTAAATTTTTCAAAAATTAATTTTTTACTGTCGAAAATTTTAATTACGCCAGGGATTGCCTTTTCTACAGTAAATTTTTCAAAAAATAATTTTTTTTACTGTCGCAAATTTTAATTGCGCCTGGGATTGCCTTTTCTACAGTAAATTTTACAAAAAAATTAATTTTTACTGTCGCAAATTTTAATTGCGCCAGGGATTGCCTTTTCTATAGTAAATTTTTTTTTAATTAATTTTCTACTGTCGCAAATTTTAATTGCGCCAGGGATTGCCTTTTCTATAGTAAATTTTTCAAAAATTAATTTTATACTGTCGCAAATTTTAAATACGCCAGGGATTGCCTCCTCTATAGTAAATTATTCAAAAAATAATTTTTTACTGTCGCAAATTTTAATTGCGCCGGGGATTGCCTTTTCTATAGTAAATTTTTCACAAATTAATTTTATACTGTCGCAAATTTTGAATACGCCAGGGATTGCCTCTTCTATAGTAAATTATTCAAAAAATAATTTTTTACTGTCGCAAATTTTAATTGCGCCAGGGATTGCCTTTTCTATATAAAATTTTTCAAAAATTAATTTTTTACTGTCGCAAATTTTAATTACGCCAGGGATTGCCTTTTCTACAGTCAATTTTTCAAAAATTAATTTTTTACTGTCGCAAATTTTAATTGCGCCAGGGATTGCCTTTTCTGCAGTAAATTTTACAAAAAATTATTTTTTACTGTCGCAAATTTTAATTGCGCCAGGGATTGCCTTTTCTATAGTAAATTTTTCAAAAAATAATTTTTTACTGTCGCAAATTTTAATTGCCCCAGGGATTGCCTTTTCTATAGTAAATTTTTCAAAAAATAATTTTTTACTGTCGCAAATTTTAATTACGTCAAGGATTGCCTTTTCTACAGTAAATTTTTCACAAATTATTTTTATACTGTCGCAAATTTTAAATACGCCAGGGATTGCCTCTTCTATAGTAAATTATTCAAAAAATAATTTTTACTGTCCAAATTATATTTGCGCCAGGGATTGCCTTTTCTATAGTAAATTTTTCAAAAATTAATTTTTTACTGTCGTAAATTTTAATTGCGCCAGGGATTGGCTTTTCTACAGTAAATTTTACAAAAAATAATTTTTTACTGTCGCAAATTTTAATTGCGCCAGGGATTGCCTTTTCTATTGTAAATTTTTCACAAATTAATTTTATACTGTCGCAAATTTTAAATACGCCGGGGATTGCCTCTTATATAGTAAATTATTCAAAAAATAATTTTTTACTGTCGCAAATTTTAATTGCGCCAGGGATTTCCTCTTCTATAGTAAATTATTCAAAAAATAATTTTTTACTGTCGCAAATTTTAATTTCGCCAGGGATTGCCTTTTCTATAGTAAATTTTTCACAAATTAATTTTATACTGTCGCAAATTTTAAATACGCCAGGGATTGCCTGTTCTATAGGAAATTATTCAAAAAATATTTTTTTACTGTCGCAAATTTTAATTGCGCCAGGGATTGCCTTTTCTATAGTAAATTTTTCAAAAATTAATTTTTTACTGTCGCAAATTTTAATTGCGCCAGGGATTGCCTTTTCTAAAGTAAATTTTACAAAAAATAATTGTTTACTGTCGCAAATTTTAATTGCCCCAGGGATTGCCTTTTCTATAGTAAATTTATCAAAAAATAATTTTTTACTGTCGCAAATTTTAATTACGCCAGGGATTGCCTTTTCTACAGTAAATTTTTCACAAATTAATTTTATACTGTCGCAAATTTTAAATACGCCAGGGATTGCCTATTCTATAGTAAATTATTCAAAAAATAATTTTTTACTGTCGCAAATTTTAATTGCGCCAGGGATTGCCTTTTCTATAGTAAATTTTTCAAAAATTAATTTTTTACTGTCGCAAATTTTAATTGCGCCAGGGATTGCCTTTTCTAAAGTAAATTTTACAAAAAATAATTGTTTCCTGTCGCAAATTTTAATTGCCCCAGGGATTGCCTTTTCTATAGTAAATTTTTCAAAAAATAATTTTTTACTGTCGCAAATTTTAATTACGCCAGGGATTGCCTTTTCTACAGTAAATTTTTCACAAATTAATTTTATACTGTCGCAAATTTTAAATACGCCAGGGATTGCCTCTTCTATAGTAAATTATTCAAAAAATAATTTTTTACTGTCGCAAATTTTAATTGCGCCAGGGATTGCCTTTTCTATAGTAAATTTTTCAAAAATTAATTTTTTAGTGTCGCAAATTTTAATTGCGCCAGGGATTGCCTTTTCTACAGTAAATTTTACAAAAAATAATTTTTTACTGTCGCAAATTTTAATTGCGCCAGGGATTGCCTTTTCTATAGTAAATTTTTCACAACTTAATTTTATACTGTCGCAAATTTTAAATACGCCAGGGATTGCCTCTTCTATAGTAAATTATTCAAAAAATAATTTTTTACTGTCGCAAATTTTAATTGCGCCAGGGATTGCCTTTTCTATAGTAAATTTTGCAAAAAAAAATTATTTTTTACTGTCGCAAATTTTAATTGCGCCAGGGATTGCCTTTTCTACAGTAAATTTTTCAAAAAATAATTTTTTACTGTCGCAAATTTTAATTGCGCCAGGGATTGCCTGTTCTATAGTAAATTTTGCACAAATTAATTTTCTACTGTCGCAAATTTTAATTGCGCCAGGGATTGCCTTTTCTATAGTAAATTTTTCAAAAATTAATTTTTTACTGTCGCAAATTTTAATTGCGCCAGGGATTGCCTTTTCTATAGTAAATTTTGCAAAAAAATAATTTTTTACTGTCGCAAATTTTAATTGCGCCAGGGATTGCCTTTTCTACAGTAAATTTTTCAAAAAATAATTTTCTACTGTCGCAAATTTTAATTGCGCCAGGAATTGCCTTTTCTATAGTAAATTTTCCAAAAAATAATTTTTTACTGTCGCAAATTTTAATTGCGCCAGGGATTACCATTTCTATAGTAAATTTTTCAAAAATTAATTTTTTACTGTCGAAAATTTTAATTACGCCAGGGATTGCCTTTTCTACAGTAAATTTTTCAAAAAATAATTTTTTACTGTCGCAATTTTTAATTGCGCCAGGGATTGCCTTTTCTATAGTAAATTTTTCACAAATTAATTTTATTCTGTCGCAAATTTTAAATACGCCAGGGATTGCCTTTTCTACAGTAAATTTTACAAAAAATAATTTTTTACTGTCGCAAATTTTAATTGCGCCAAGGATAGACTTTTCTATAGTCAATTTTGCAAAAAAATAATTTTTTACTGTCACAAATTTTAATTACGCCAGGGATTGCCTTTTCTACAGTAAATTTTTCAAAAAATAATTTTTTACTGTCGCAAATTTTAATTGCGCCAGGGATTGCCTTTTCTATAGTAAGTTTTTCACAAATTAATTTTATACTGTCGCAAATTTTAAATACGCCAGGGATTGCCTCTTCTATAGTAAATTATTCAAAAAATAATTTTTTACTGTCGCAAATTTTAATTGCGCCAGGGATTGCCTTTTCTATATTAAATTTTTCAAAAATTAATTTTTTGCTGTCGCAAATTTTAATTACGCCAGGGAATGCCTTTTCTACAGTAAATTTTTCAAAAATTCATTTTTTACTGTCGCAAATTTTAATTGCGCCAGGGATTGCCTTTTCTGCAGTAAATTTTACAAAAAATAATTTTTTACTGTCGCAAATTTTAATTGCGCCAGGGATTGCCTTTTCTATAGTAAATTTTTCAAAAAATAATTTTTTACTGTCGCAAATTTGAATTACGCCAGGGATTGCCTTTTCTACAGTAAATTTTTCACAAATAAATTTAATACTGTCGCAAATTTTAAATACGCCAAGGATTGCCTTTTCTATAGTAAATTTTGCAAAAAAATAATTTTTTACTGTCGCAAATTTTAATTACGCCAGGGATTGCCTTTTATACAGTAAATTTTTCAAAAAATAATTTTTTACTGTCGCAAATTTTAATTGCGCCAGGGATTGCCTTTTCTACAGTAAATTTTACAAAAAATAATTTTTTACTGTCGCAAATTTTTATTGCGCCAGGGATTGCCTTTTCTATAGTAAATTTTGCAAAAAATAATTTTTTACTGTCGCAAATTTTAATTACGCCAGGGATTGCCTTATCTACAGTAAATTTTTCAAAAAATAATTTTTTACTGTCGCAAAATTTAATTACGCCAGGGATTGCCTTTTCTACAGTAAATTTTTTACTGTCGCAAATTTTAATTGCGCCAGGGATTGCCTTTTCTAAAGTAAATTTTACCAAAAATAATTGTTTACTGTCGCAAATTTTAATTGCCCCAGGGATTGCCTTTTCTATAGTAAATTTTTCAAAAATTAATTTTTTACTGTCGCAAATTTTAATTGCGCCAGGGATTGCCTTTTCTAAAGTAAATTTTACAAAAAATAATTGTTTACTGTCGCAAATTTTAATTGCCCCAGGGATTGCCTTTTCTATAGTAAATTTTTCAAAAAATAATTTTTTACTGTCGCAAATTTTAATTACGCCAGGGATTGCCTTTTCTACAGTAAATTTTACAAAAAATAATTTTTTACTGTCGCAAATTTTAATTGCGCCAGGGATTGCCTTTTCTATATTAAATTTTGCAAAAAAATAATTTTTTACTGTCGCAAATTTTAATTACGCCAGGGATTGCCTTTTCTACAGTAAATTTTTCAAAAAATAATTTTTTACTCTCGCAAATTTTAATTGCGCCAGGGATTACCTTTTCTACAGTAAATTTTACAAAAAATAATTTTTACTGTCGGAAATTTTAATTGCGCCAGGGATTGCCTTTTCTATAGTAAATTTTTCACAAATTAATTTTCTACTGTCGCAAATTTTAATTGCGCCAGGGATTGCCTTTTCTACAGTAAATTTTTCAAAAAATAATTTTCTACTGTCGCAAACTTTAATTGCGCCAGGAATTGCCTTTTCTATAGTAAATTTTCCAAAAAATAATTTTTTACTGTCGCAAATTTTAATTGCGCCAGGGATTACCTTTTCTATAGTAAATTTTTCAAAAATGATTTTTTTCTGTCGAAAATTTTAATTACGCCAGGGATTGCCTTTTCTACAGTAAATTTTTCAAAAAATAATTTTTTACTGTCGCAAATTTTAATTGCGCCAGGGATTGCCTCTTCTATAGTAAATTATTCAAAAAATAATTTTTTACTGTCGCAAATTTTAATTTCGCCAGGGATTGGCTTTTCTACAGTAAATTTTACAAAAAATAATTTTTTACTGTCGCAAATTTTAATTGCGCCAGGGATTGCCTTTTCTATTGTAAATTTTTCACAAATTAATTTTATACTGTCGCAAATTTTAAATACGCCAGGGATTGCCTCTTATATAGTAAATTATTCAAAAAATAATTTTTTACTGTCGCAAATTTTAATTGCGCCAGGGATTGCCTCTTCTATAGTAAATTATTCAAAAAATAATTTTTTACTGTCGCAAATTTTAATTTCGCCAGGGATTGCCTTTTCTATAGTAAATTTTTCACAAATTAATTTTATACTGTCGCAAATTTTAAATACGCCAGGGATTGCCTGTTCTATAGGAAATTATTCAAAAAATATTTTTTTACTGTCGCAAATTTTAATTGCGCCAGGGATTGCCTTTTCTATAGTAAATTTTTCAAAAATTAATTTTTTACTGTCGCAAATTTTAATTGCGCCAGGGATTGCCTTTTCTAAAGTAAATTTTACAAAAAATAATTGTTTCCTGTCGCAAATTTTAATTGCCCCAGGGATTGCCTTTTCTATAGTAAATTTTTCAAAAAATAATTTTTTACTGTCGCAAATTTTAATTACGCCAGGGATTGCTTTTTCTATAGTAAATTTTTCAAAAAATAATTTTTTACTGTCGCAAATTTTAATTGCGCCAGGGATTGCCTTTTCTAAAGTAAATTTTACAAAAAATAATTGTTTCCTGTCGCAAATTTTAATTGCCCCAGGGCTTGCCTTTTCTATAGTAAATTTTTCAAAAAATAATTTTTTACTGTCGCAAATTTTAATTACGCCAGGGATTGCCTTTTCTACAGTAAATTTTTCACAAATTAATTTTATACTGTCGCAAATTTGAAATACGCCAGGGATTGCCTCTTCTATAGTAAATTATTCAAAAAATAATTTTTTACTGTCGCAAATTTTAATTGCGCCAGGGATTGCCTTTTCTATAGTAAATTTTTCAAAAATTAATTTTTTAGTGTCGCAAATTTTAATTGCGCCAGGGATTGCCTTTTCTACAGTAAATTTTACAAAAAATAATTTTTTACTGTCGCAAATTTTAATTGCGCCAGGGATTGCCTTTTCTATAGTAAATTTTTCACAACTTAATTTTATACTGTCGCAAATTTTAAATACGCCAGGGATTGCCTCTTCTATAGTAAATTATTCAAAAAATAATTTTTTACTGTCGCAAATTTTAATTGCGCCAGGGATTGCCTTTTCTATAGTAAATTTTGCAAAAAAAAATTATTTTTTACTGTCGCAAATTTTAATTGCGCCAGGGATTGCCTTTTCTACAGTAAATTTTTCAAAAAATAATTTTTTACTGTCGCAAATTTTAATTGCGCCAGGGATTGCCTGTTCTATAGTAAATTTTGCACAAATTAATTTTCTACTGTCGCAAATTTTAATTGCGCCAGGGATTGCCTTTTCTATAGTAAATTTTTCAAAAATTAATTTTTTACTGTCGCAAATTTTAATTGCGCCAGGGATTGCCTTTTCTATAGTAAATTTTGCAAAAAAATAATTTTTTACTGTCGCAAATTTTAATTGCGCCAGGGATTGCCTTTCCTACAGTAAATTTTTCAAAAAATAATTTTCTACTGTCGCAAATTTTAATTGCGCCAGGAATTGCCTCTTCTATAGTAAATTTTCCAAAAAATAATTTTTTACTGTCGCAAATTTTAATTGCGCCAGGGATTACCATTTCTATAGTAAATTTTTCAAAAATTAATTTTTTACTGTCGAAAATTTTAATTACGCCAGGGATTGCCTTTTCTACAGTAAATTTTTCAAAAAATAATTTTTTACTGTCGCAAATTTTAATTGCGCCAGGGATTGCCTTTTCTATAGTAAATTTTTCACAAATTAATTTTATTCTGTCGCAAATTTTAAATACGCCAGGGATTGCCTTTTCTACAGTAAATTTTACAAAAAATAATTTTTTACTGTCGCAAATTTTAATTGCGCCAAGGACAGACTTTTCTATAGTCAATTTTGCAAAAAAATAATTTTTTACTGTCACAAATTTTAATTACGCCAGGGATTGCCTTTTCTACAGTAAATTTTTCAAAAAATAATTTTTTACTGTCGCAAATTTTAATTGCGCCAGGGATTGCCTTTTCTATAGTAAGTTTTTCACAAATTAATTTTATACTGTCGCAAATTTTAAATACGCCAGGGATTGCCTCTTCTATAGTAAATTATTCAAAAAATAATTTTTTACTGTCGCAAATTTTAATTGCGCCAGGGATTGCCTTTTCTATATTAAATTTTTCAAAAATTAATTTTTTGCTGTCGCAAATTTTAATTACGCCAGGGAATGCCTTTTCTACAGTAAATTTTTCAAAAATTCATTTTTTACTGTCGCAAATTTTAATTGCGCCAGGGATTGCCTTTTCTGCAGTAAATTTTACAAAAAATAATTTTTTACTGTCGCAAATTTTAATTGCGCCAGGGATTGCCTTTTCTATAGTAAATTTTTCAAAAAATAATTTTTTACTGTCGCAAATTTGAATTACGCCAGGGATTGCCTTTTCTACAGTAAATTTTTCACAAATAAATTTAATACTGTCGCAAATTTTAAATACGCCAAGGATTGCCTTTTCTATAGTAAATTTTGCAAAAAAATAATTTTTTACTGTCGCAAATTTTAATTACGCCAGGGATTGCCTTTTATACAGTAAATTTTTCAAAAAATAATTTTTTACTGTCGCAAATTTTAATTGCGCCAGGGATTGCCTTTTCTACAGTAAATTTTACAAAAAATAATTTTTTACTGTCGCAAATTTTTATTGCGCCAGGGATTGCCTTTTCTATAGTAAATTTTGCAAAAAATAATTTTTTACTGTCGCAAATTTTAATTACGCCAGGGATTGCCTTATCTATAGTAAATTTTTCAAAAAATAATTTTTTACTGTCGCAAAATTTAATTACGCCAGGGATTGCCTTTTCTACAGTAAATTTTTCAAAAATTAATTTTTTACTGTCGCAAATTTTAATTGCGCCAGGGATTGCCTTTTCTAAAGTAAATTTTACCAAAAATAATTGTTTACTGTCGCAAATTTTAATTGCCCCAGGGATTGCCTTTTCTATAGTAAATTTTTCAAAAATTAATTTTTTACTGTCGCAAATTTTAATTGCGCCAGGGATTGCCTTTTCTAAAGTAAATTTTACAAAAAATAATTGTTTACTGTCGCAAATTTTAATTGCCCCAGGGATTGCCTTTTCTATAGTAAATTTTTCAAAAAATAATTTTTTACTGTCGCAAATTTTAATTACGCCAGGGATTGCCTTTTCTACAGTAAATTTTACAAAAAATAATTTTTTACTGTCGCAAATTTTAATTGCGCCAGGGATTGCCTTTTCTATATTAAATTTTGCAAAAAAATAATTTTTTACTGTCGCAAATTTTAATTACGCCAGGGATTGCCTTTTCTACAGTAAATTTTTCAAAAAATAATTTTTTACTCTCGCAAATTTTAATTGCGCCAGGGATTACCTTTTCTACAGTAAATTTTACAAAAAATAATTTTTACTGTCGGAAATTTTAATTGCGCCAGGGATTGCCTTTTCTATAGTAAATTTTTCACAAATTAATTTTCTACTGTCGCAAATTTTAATTGCGCCAGGGATTGCCTTTTCTACAGTAAATTTTTCAAAAAATAATTTTCTACTGTCGCAAACTTTAATTGCGCCAGGAATTGCCTTTTCTATAGTAAATTTTCCAAAAAATAATTTTTTACTGTCGCAAATTTTAATTGCGCCAGGGATTACCTTTTCTATAGTAAATTTTTCAAAAATGATTTTTTTCTGTCGAAAATTTTAATTACGCCAGGGATTGCCTTTTCTACAGTAAATTTTTCAAAAAATAATTTTTTACTGTCGCAAATTTTAATTGCGCCAGGGATTGCCTTTTCTGTAGTAAATTTTTCACAAATTAATTTTATTCTGTCGCAAATTTTAAATACGCCAGGGATTGCCTTTTCTACAGTAAATTTTACAAAAAATAATTTTTTACTGTCGCAAATTTTAATTGCGCCAAGGATAGACTTTTCTATAGTAAATTTTGCAAAAAAATAATTGTTTACTGTCGCAAATTTTAATTACGCCAGGGATTGCCTTTTCTACAGTAAATTTTTCAAAAAATAATTTTTTACTGTCGCACATTTTAATTGCGCCAGGGATTGCC
The DNA here is from genome assembly GCA_963930735.1 of Dioctria linearis. Classification (NCBI taxonomy): domain Eukaryota; kingdom Metazoa; phylum Arthropoda; class Insecta; order Diptera; family Asilidae; genus Dioctria; species Dioctria linearis. Next base: position 81,991 of record CAWVNZ010000347.1, read on the forward strand.
TTTTCTATAGTAAATTTTTCACAAATTAATTTTATACTGTCGCAAATTTTAAATACGCCAGGGATTGCCTCTTCTATAGTAAATTATTCAAAAAATAATTTTTTACTGTCGCAAATTTTAATTGCGCCAGGGATTGCCTTTTCTATATTAAATTTTTCAAAAATTAATTTTTTGCTGTCGCAAATTTTAATTATGCCAGGGATTGCCTTTTCTACAGTAAATTTTTCAAAAATTCATTTTTTACTGTCGCAAATTTTAATTGCGTCAGGGATTGCCTTTTCTGCAGTAAATTTTACAAAAAATAATTTTTTACTGTCGCAAATTTTAATTGCGCCAGGGATTGCCTTTTCTATAGTAAATTTTTCAAAAAATAATTTTTTACGGTCGCAAATTTGAATTGCGCCAGGGATTGCCTTTTCTACAGTAAATTTTTCACAAATTAATTTAATACTGTCGCAAATTTTAAATACGCCAATTATTGCTTTTTCTATAGTAAATTTTGCAAAAAAATAATTTTTTACTGTCGCAAATTTTATTTACGCCAGGGATTGCCTTTTATACAGTAAATTTTTCAAAAAATATTTTTTTACTGTCGCAAATTTTAATTGCGCCAGGGATTGCCTTTTCTACAGTAAATTTTACAAAAAATAATTTTTTACTGTCGCAAATTTTTATTGCGCCAGGGATTGTCTTTTCTATAGTAAATTTTGCAAAAAATAATTTTTTACTGTCGCAAATTTTAATTACGCCAGGGATTGCCTATTCTACAGTAAATTTTTCAAAAATAATTTTTTACTGTCGCAAAATTTAATTACGCCAGGGATTGCCTTTTCTACAGTAAATTTTTCAAAAATTAATTTTTTACTGTCGCAAATTTTAATTGCGCCAGGGATTGCCTTTTCTAAAGTAAATTTTACCAAAAATAATTGTTTACTGTCGCAAATTTTAATTGCCCAGGGATTGCCTTTTCTATAGTAAATCTTTCAAAAAATAATTTTTTACTGTCGCAAATTTTAATTACGTCAGGGTTTGCCTTTTCTGCAGTAAATTTTTCACAAAATAATTTTATACTGTCGCAAATTTTAAATACGCCAGTGATTGCCTCTTCTATAGTAAATTATTCAAAAAATAATTTTTTACTGTCGCAAATTTTAAGTGCGCCAGGGATTTCCTTTTCTATAGTAAATTTTTCAAAAATTAATTTTTTACTCTCGCAAATTTTAATTGCGCCAGGGATTGCCTTTTCTACAGTAAATTTTACAAAAAATAATTTTTTACTGTCGAAAATTTTAATTGCGCCAGGGATTGCCTTTTCTATAGTAAATTTTTAACAAATTAATTTTATACTGTCGCAAATTTTAAATACGCCAGGGATTGCCTCTTCTATAGTAAATTATTCAAAAAATAATTTTTTACTGTCGCTAATTTTAATTGCGCCAGGGATTGCCTTTACTATAGTAAATTTTTCAAAAATTAATTTTTTACTGTCGCAAATTTTAACTGCGCCAGGGATTGCCATTTCTACAGTAAATTTTACAAAAAATAATTTTTTACTTTCGCAAATTTTAATTGCGCCAAGGATTGCCTTTTCTACAGTAAATTTTGCAAAAAAATAATTTTTTACTGTCGCAAATTTTAATTACGCCAGGGATTGACTTTTCTACAGTAAATTTTTCAAAAAATAATTTTTTACTTTCGCAAATTTTAATTGCGCCAGGGATTGCCTTTTCTATAGTAAATTTTTCAAAAATAAATTTTTTACTGTCGCAAATGTTAAATCCGCCAGGGATTGCCTTTTCTATAGTAAATTTTTACAAATTAATTTTCTACTGTCGCAAATTTTAATTGCGCCAGAGTTTGCCTTTTCTATAGTAATTTTTTTTTACTGTCGCAAATTTTAATTGCGCCAGGGATTGCCTTTTCTACAGTAAATTTTTCAAAAAATAATTTTTTACTGTCGAAAAATTTTAATTGCGCCAGGGATTGCCTTTTCTATAGTAAATTTTGCAAAAAATTAATTTTTTACTGTCGCAAATTTTAATTGCGCCAGGGATTGCTTTTTCTACAGTAAATTTTTCAAAAAATAATGTTCTACTGTCGCAAATTTTAATTGCGCCAGGGATTGCCTTTTCTGTAGTAAATTTTGCAAAAAATTATTTATTACTATCGCAAGTTTTAATTGCGCCAGGGATTACCTTTTCTATATTAAATTTTCCAAAAATTAATTTTTTACTGTCGAAAATTTTAATTACGCCAGGGATTGCCTTTTCTATAGTAAATTTTTCAAAAAATAATTTTTTACTGTCGCAAATTTTAATTGCACCAGGGATTGCCTTTTCTATAGTAAATTTTTCAAAAATTAATTTTTTACTGTCGCAAATTCTAAATCCGCCAGGAATTGCCTTTTCTATAGTAAATTTTTCACAAATTAATTTTCTACTGTCGCAAATTTTAATTGCGCTAGGGATTGCCTTTTCTATAGTAAATTTTTCACAAATTAATTTTATACTGTCGCAAATTTTAAATACGCCAGGGATTGCCTCTTTTATGGTAAATTATTCAAAAAATAATTTTTTACTGTCGCAAATTTTAATTGCGCCAGGGATTGCCTTTTCTATAGTAAAATTTTCAAATATTAATTTTTTACTGTCGCAAATTTTAATTGCGCCAGGGATTGCCATTTCTACAGTAAATTTTACAAAAAATAATTTTTTACTGTCGCAAATTTTAATTGCGCCAGGGATTGCCTTTTCTATAGTAAATTTTTCACAAATTAATTTTATACTGTCGCAAATTTTAAATACGCCAGGGATTGCCTCTTCTATAGTAAATTATTCAAAAAATATTTTTTTACTGTCGCAAATTTTAATTGTGTCAGGGATTGCCTTTTCTAGAGTAAATTTTTCAAAAATTTATTTTTTACTGTCGCAAATTTTAATTGCGCCAGGGATTGCCTTTTCTACAGCAAATTTTACAAAAAATAATTTTTTACTGTCGCAAACTTTAATTGCGGCAGGGATTGCCTTTTCTATAGTAAATTTTGCAAAAAAATAATTTTTTACTGTCGCAAATTTTAATTACGCCAGGGATTGCCTTTTCTACAGTAAATTTTTCAAAAAATAATTTTTTACTGTCGCAAATTATAACCGCGCCAGGGATTGCCTTTTCTACAGTAAATTTTACAAAAAATAATTTTTTACTGTCGCAAATTTTAATTGCGCCAGGGATTGCCTTTTCTATAGTAAATTTTGCAAAAAATAATTTTTTCCTGTCGCAAATTTTAATTACGCCGGGGATTGCCTTTTCTACAGTAAATTTTTCAAAAAATAATTTTTTACTGTCGCAAATTTTAATTACGTCAAGGATCGCCTTTTCTACAGTAAATTTTTCAAAAATTAATTTTCTACTGTCGCAAATTTTAATTGCGCCAGAGATTGCCTTTTCTAAAGTAAATTTTTTCAAAAATAATTTTTTACTGTCGCAAATTTTAATTGCGCCAGGGATTGCCATTTCTATAGTAAATTTTGCAAAAATATAATTTTTTACTGTCGCAAATTTTAATTACGCCAGGGATTGCTTTTTCTACAGTAAATTTTTCAAAAAATAATTTTTTACTGTCGCAAATTTTAATAGAGCCAGTGATTGCCTTTTCTACAGTAAATTTTAAAAAAATAATTTTTTATTGTCGCAAATTTTAATTGCGCCAGGGATTGCCATCTCTAAAGTAAATTTTGCAAAAAAATAATTTTTTACTGTCGCAAATTTTAATTACGCTAGGGATTGCCTTTTCTAATGTAAATTTTTCAAAAAATAATTTTTTACTGTCGCAAATTTTAATTACGCCAGGGATTGCCTTTTCTACAGTAAATTTTTCAAAAAATAATTTTTTACTGTCGCAAATTTTAAATACGCCAGGGATTGCCTTTTCTATAGTAAATTTTGCAAAAAATAATTTTTTACTGTCGCAAATTTTAATTGCGCCAGGGATTTCCTTTTCTATAGTAAATTTTTCAAAAATTAATTTTTTACTGTCGCAAATTTTAAATCCACCAGGGATTGCCTTTTCTATAGTAAATTTTTCACACATTAATTTTCTACTGTCGCAAATTTTAATTGCGCCAGGGTATCCCTTTTCTATAGTAAATTTTTCAAAACTTAATTTTTTACTGTCGCAAATTTTAACTGCGCCAGGTATTGCCTTTTCTACAGTAAATTTTTTAAAAAATAATTTTTTACTGTCGCAAATTTTAATTGCGCCAGGGATTGCCTTTTCTATAGTAAATTTTGCAAAAAATTAATTTTTTACTGTCGCAAATTTTAATTGCGCCAGGGATTGCCTTTTCTACAGTAAATTTTTCAAAAAATAATTTTCTACTGTCGCAAATTTTAATTGCGCCAGGGATTGCCTTCTCTATAGTAAATTTTGCAAAAAATTAATTTTTTACTGTCGCAAATTTTAAATGCGCCAGGGATTGCCTTTTCTACAGTAAATTTTTCAAAAAATAATTTTCTACTGTCGCAAATTTTAATTGCGCCAGGGATTGCCTTTTCTATAATAAATTTTTCACACATTAAATTTCTACTGTCGCAAATTTTAATTGCGCCAGGGTATGCCTTTTCTATAGTAAATTTTTCAAAACTTAATTTTTTACTGTCGCAAATTTTAACTGCGCCAGGTATTGCCTTTTCTACAGTAAATTTTTTAAAAAATAATTTTTTACTGTCGCAAATTTTAATTGCGCCAGGGATTGCCTTTTCTATAGTAAATTTTGCAAAAAATTAATTTTTTACTGTCGCAAATTTTAATTGCGCCAGGGATTGCCTTTTCTACAGTAAATTTTTCAAAAAATAATTTTCTACTGTCGCAAATTTTAATTGCGCCAGGGATTGCCTTCTCTATAGTAAATTTTGCAAAAAATTAATTTTTTACTGTCGCAAATTTTAAATGCGCCAGGGATTGCCTTTTCTACAGTAAATTTTTCAAAAAATAATTTTCTACTGTCGCAAATTTTAATTGCGCCAGGGATTGCCTTTTCTATAGTAAATTTTTCACACATTAAATTTCTACTGTCGCAAATTTTAATTGCGCCAGGGTATGCCTTTTCTATAGTAAATTTTTCAAAACTTAATTTTTTACTGTCGCAAATTTTAATTGCGCCAGGTATTGCCTTTTCTACAGTAAATTTTTCAAAAAATAATTTTTTACTGTCGCAAATTTTAATTGCGCCAGGGATTGCCTTTTCTATAGTAAATTTTGCAAAAAATTAATTTTTTACTGTCGCAAATTTTAATTGCGCCAGGGATTGCCTTTTCTACAGTAAATTTTTCAAAAAATAATTTTCTACTGTCGCAAATTTTAATTGCGCCAAGGATTGCCTTTTCTGTAGTAAATTTTGCAAAAAATAATTTTTTACTGTCGCAAATTTTAATTGCGCCAGGGATTACCTTTTCTATAGTAAATTTTTCAAAAATTAATTGTTTACTGTCGAAAATTTTAATTGCGCCAGGGATTGCCTTTTCTATAGTAAATTTTTCAAAAATTAATTTTTTACTGTCGCAAATTTTAAATCCGCCAGGGATTGCCTTCTCTATAGTAAATTTTTCACAAATTAATTTTCTACTGTCGCAAATTTTAATTGCGCCAGGGTATACCTTTTTAAAGTAAATTTTTCAAAACTTAATTTTTTACTGTCGCAAATTTTAATTGCGCCAGGAATTGCCTTCTCTATAGTAAATTTTTCAAAAATTAATTTTTTACTGTCGCAAATTTTAAATCCGCCAGGGATTGCCTTTTCTATAGTAAATTTTTCACAAATTAATTTTCTACTGTCGCAAATTTTAATTGCGCCAGGGTATACCTTTTTAAAGTAAATTTTTCAAAACTTAATTTTTTACTGTCGCAAATTTTAATTGCGCCAGGAATTGCCTTTTCTACAGTAAATTTTTCAAAAAATTATTTTTTACTGTCGCAAATTTTAATTGCGCCAGGGATTGCCTTCTCTATAGTAAATTTTGCAAAAAATTAATTTTTTACTGTCGCAAATTTTAAATGCGCCAGGAATTGCCTTTTCTACAGTAAATTTTTCAAAAAATAATTTTCTACTGTCGCAAATTTCAACTGCGCCAGGGATTGCCTTTTCTATAGTAAATTTTGTAAAAAATAATTTTTTACTGTCGCAAATTTTAATTGCGCCAGGGATTACCTTATCTATAGTAAATTTTGCAAAAAATTAATTTTTTACTGTCGCAAATTTTAATTGCCCCAGGGATTGCCTTTTCTACAGTAAATTTTTCAAAAAATAATTTTCTACTGTCGCAAATTTTAATTGCGCCAGGAATTGCCTTTTCTATAGTAAATTTTGCAAAAAATATTTTTTTACTGTCGCAAATTTTAATTGCGCAAGGGATTACCTTTTCTATAGTAAATTTTTCAAAAATTAATTTTTTACTGTCGAAAATTTTAATTACGCCAGGGATTGCCTTTTCTATAGTAAATTTTTCAAAAAATAATTTTTTACTGTCGCAAATTTTAATTGCGCCAGGGATTGCCTTTTCTACAGTAAATTTTTCAAAAAATAATTTTCTACTGTCGCAAATTTTAATTGCGCCAGGGATTGCCTTCTCTATAGTAAATTTTGCAAAAAATTAATTTTTTACTGTCGCAAATTTTAAATGCGCCAGGGATTGCCTTTTCTACAGTAAATTTTTCAAAAAATAATTTTCTACTGTCGCAAATTTTAATTGCGCCAGGGATTGCCTTTTCTATAGTAAATTTTTCACACATTAATTTTCTACTGTCGCAAATTTTAATTGCGCCAGGGTATGCCTTTTCTATAGTAAATTTTTCAAAAATTAATTGTTTGCTGTCGAAAATTTTAATTGCGCCAGGGATTGCCTTTTCTATAGTAAATTTTTCAAAAATTAATTTTTTACTGTCGCAAATTTTAAATCCGCCAGGGATTGCCTTTTCTATAGTAAATTTTTCACAAATTAATTTTCTACTGTCGCAAATTTTAATTGCGCCAGGGTATACCTTTTTAAAGTAAATTTTTCAAAACTTAATTTTTTACTGTCGCAAATTTTAATTGCGCCAGGAATTGCCTTTTCTACAGTAAATTTTTCAAAAAATTATTTTTTACTGTCGCAAATTTTAATTGCGCCAGGGATTGCCTTCTTATAGTAAATTTTGCAAAAAATTAATTTTTTACTGTCGTAAATTTTAAATGCGCCAGGAATTGCCTTTTCTACAGTAAATTTTTCAAAAAATAATTTTCTACTGTGGCAAATTTCAACTGCGCCAGGGATTGCCTTTTCTATAGTAAATTTTGTAAAAAATAATTTTTTACTGTCACAAATTTTAATTGCGCCAGGGATTACCTTTTCTATAGTAAATTTTTCAAAAATTAATTTTTTACTGTCGCAAATTTTAATTGCGCCAGGGATTGCCTCTTCTATAGTAAATTTTTCAAAAATTAATTTTTTACTTTCGCAAATTTTAAATCCGCCAGGGATTGCCTTTTCTATAGTAAATTTTTCACAAATTAATTTTCTACTGTCGCAAATTTTAATTGCGCCAGGGTTTGCCTTTTCTATAGTAAATTTTTCAAAAATTATTTTTTTACTGTCGCAAATTTTAATTGCGCCAGGGATTGCCTTTTCTACAGTAAATTTTTCAAAAAATAATTTTTTACTGTCGCAAATTTTAATTGCGCCAGGGTTTGCCTTTTCTATAGTAAATTTTGCAAAAAATTAATTTTTTACTGTCGCAAATTTTAATTGCGCCAGGGATTGCCTTTTCTATAGTAAATTTTTCAAAAATTAATTTTTTACTGTCGCAAATTTTAAATCCGCCAGGGATTGCCTTTTCTATAGTAAATTTTTCACAAATTAATTTTCTACTGTCGCAAATTTTAATTGCGCCAGGGTTTGCCTTTTCTATAGTAAATTTTTCAAAAACTAATTTTTTCCTGTCGCAAATTTTAATAGCGCCAGGGATTGCCTTTTCTACAGTAAATTTTTCAAAAAATAATTTTTTACTGTCGCAAATTTCAATTGCGCCAGGGATTGCCTTTTCTATAGTAAATTTTGTAAAAAATAATTTTTTACTGTCACAAATTTTAATTGCGCAAGGGATTACCTTTTCTATAGTAAATTTTTCAAAAATTAATTTTTTACTGTCGAAAATTTTAATTACGCCAGGGATTGCCTTTTCTATAGTAAATTTTTCAAAAAATAATTTTTTACTGTCGCAAATTTTAATTGCGCCAGGGATTGCCTTTTCTATAGTAAATTTTTCAAAAATTAATTTTTTACTGTCGCAAATTTTAAATCCGCCAGGGATTGCCTTTTCTATAGTAAATTTTTCACTAATTAATTTTCTACTGTCGCAAATTTTAATTGCGCCAGGGATTGCCTTTCCTACAGTAAATTTTTCAAAAAATTATTTTTTACTGTCGCAAATTTTAAATACGCCAGGGATTGCCTTTTCTATAGTAAATTATTCAAAAAATAATTTTTTATTGTCGAAAATTTTAAATACGCCAGGGATTGCCTTTTCTATAGTTTAATTTTTTACTGTCGCAAATTTTAATTGTGCTAGGGATTGCCTTTTCCATAGTAAATTTTTCAAAATTTAATTTTATACTGTCGCAAATTGTAATTGCGCCAGGGATTGCCTTTTCTACAGTAAATTTTTCAAAAAATAATTTTTTACTGTCGCAAATTTCAATTGCGCCAGGGATTGCCTTTTCTATAGTAAATTTTGCAAAAAATTAATTTTTTACTGTCGCAAATTTTAATTGCCCCAGGGATTGCCTTTTCTACAGTAAATTTTTCAAAAAATAATTTTCTACTGTCGCAAATTTTAATTGCGCCAGGAATTGCCTTTTCTACAGTAAATTTTTCAAAAATTAATTTTTTACTCTCGCAAGTTTTAACTGCGCCAGGGATTGCCTTTTCTACAGTAAATTTTTCAAAAAATAATTTTTTACTGTCGCAAATTTTAATTACGCCAGGGATTGCCGTTTCTATAGTAAATTTTTCAAAAAATAATTTTCGACTGTCGCAAATTTTAATTGAGCCAGGAATTGCCTTTTCTACAGTAAATTTTTCAAAAAATAATTTTTTACTGTCGCAAATTTTAATTGCGCCAGGGATTGCCTTTTCTATAGTAAATTATTCAAAAAATAATTTTCTACTGTCGCAAATTTTAATTGCGCCAGGGATTGCCTTTTCTATAGTAAATGTTTCAAAAAATAATTTTTTACTGTCGCAAGTTTTAATTACGCCAGGGATTGCCTTTTCTATAGTAAATTTTTCAAAAAATAATTTTTTACTGTCGCAAATTTTAATTGCGCCAGGGATTGCCTTTTCTATAGGAAATTTTTCACAAATTAATTTTTTACTGTCGCAAATTTTAATGGCGCCAGGGATTGCCTTTTCTACAGTAAATTTTTCAAAAAATATTTTTTTACTGTCGAAAATTTTAAATACGCCAGGGATTGCCTTTTCTATAGTAAATTTTTCAAAAATTAATTTTTTACTGTCGCAAATTTTAATTGCGCTAGGGATTGCCTTTTCCATAGTAAATTTTTCAAAATTTAATTTTATACTGTCGCAAATTGTAATTGAGCCAGGGATTGCCTTTTCTACAGTAAATTTAAAAAAAAATAATTTTCTACTGTCGTAAATTTTAATTGCGCCAGGGATTGCCTTTTCTATTGTAAATTATTCAAAAAACAATTTTTTACTGTCGCAAATTTTAATTGCGCCAGGGATTGCCTTTCCTACAGTAAATTTTTCAAAAAATAATTTTATACTGTCGCAAATTTTAATTGCGCCAGGGATTGCCTTTTCTATAGTAAATTATTCAAAAAATAATTTTCTACTGTCGCAAATTTTAATTGCGCCAGGGATTGCCTTTTCTATAGTAAATTTTTCAAAAAATAATTTTTTACTGTCGCAAGTTTTAATTACGCCAGGGATTGCCTTTTCTATAGTAAATTTTTCAAAAAATAATTTTTTACTGTCGCAAATTTTAATTGCGCCAGGGATTGCCTTTTCTATAGTAAATTTTTCAAAAATTAATCTTTTACTGTCGCAAATTTTAATTGCGACAGGGATTGCCTTTTCTACAGTAAATTTTTCAAAAATTAATTTTTTTACTGTCGCAAATTTTAATTGCGCCAGGGATTGCCATCTCTAAAGTAAATTTTGCAAAAAATAATTTTTTACTGTCGCAAATTTTAATTACGCTAGGGATTGCCTTTTCTAATGTAAATTTTTCAAAAAATAATTTTTTACTGTCGCAAATTTTAATTACGCCAGGGATTGCCTTTTCTACAGTAAATTTTTCAAAAAATAATTTTTTACTGTCGCAAATTTTAAATACGCCAGGGATTGCCTTTTCTATAGTAAATTTTGCAAAAAATAATTTTTTACTGTCGCAAATTTTAATTGCGCCAGGGATTTCCTTTTCTATAGTAAATTTTTCAAAAATTAATTTTTTACTGTCGCAAATTTTAAATCCACCAGGGATTGCCTTTTCTATAGTAAATTTTTCACACATTAATTTTCTACTGTCGCAAATTTTAATTGCGCCAGGGTATGCCTTTTCTATAGTAAATTTTTCAAAACTTAATTTTTTACTGTCGCAAATTTTAATTGCGCCAGGTATTGCCTTTTCTACAGTAAATTTTTTAAAAAATAATTTTTTACTGTCGCAAATTTTAATTGCGCCAGGGATTGCCTTTTCTATAGTAAATTTTGCAAAAAATTAATTTTTTACTGTCGCAAATTTTAATTGCGCCAGGGATTGCCTTTTCTACAGTAAATTTTTCAAAAAATAATTTTCTACTGTCGCAAATTTTAATTGCGCCAGGGATTGCCTTCTCTATAGTAAATTTTGCAAAAAATTAATTTTTTACTGTCGCAAATTTTAAATGCGCCAGGGATTGCCTTTTCTACAGTAAATTTTTCAAAAAATAATTTTCTACTGTCGCAAATTTTAATTGCGCCAGGGATTGCCTTTTCTATAGTAAATTTTTCACACATTAAATTTCTACTGTCGCAAATTTTAATTGCGCCAGGGTATGCCTTTTCTATAGTAAATTTTTCAAAACTTAATTTTTTACTGTCGCAAATTTTAATTGCGCCAGGTATTGCCTTTTCTACAGTAAATTTTTCAAAAAATAATTTTTTACTGTCGCAAATTTTAATTGCGCCAGGGATTGCCTTTTCTATAGTAAATTTTGCAAAAAATTAATTTTTTACTGTCGCAAATTTTAATTGCGCCAGGGATTGCCTTTTCTACAGTAAATTTTTCAAAAAATAATTTTCTACTGTCGCAAATTTTAATTGCGCCAGGGATTGCCTTTTCTGTAGTAAATTTTCCAAAAAATAATTTTTTACTGTCGCAAATTTTAATTGCGCCAGGGATTACCTTTTCTATAGTAAATTTTTCAAAAATTAATTTTTTACTGTCGAAAATTTTAATTGCGCCAGGGATTGCCTTTTCTATAGTAAATTTTTCAAAAATTAATTTTTTACTGTCGCAAATTTTAAATCCGCCAGGGATTGCCTTTTCTATAGTAAATTTTTCACAAATTAATTTTCTACTGTCGCAAATTTTAATTGCGCCAGGGTATACCTTTTTAAAGTAAATTTTTCAAAACTTAATTTTTTACTGTCGCAAATTTTAATTGCGCCAGGAATTGCCTTTTCTACAGTAAATTTTTCAAAAAATTATTTTTTACTGTCGCAAATTTTAATTGCGCCAGGGATTGCCTTCTCTATAGTAAATTTTGCAAAAAATTAATTTTTTACTGTCGCAAATTTTAAATGCGCCAGGAATTGCCTTTTCTACAGTAAATTTTTCAAAAAATAATTTTCTACTGTCGCAAATTTCAACTGCGCCAAGGATTGCCTTTTCTATAGTAAATTTTGTAAAAAATAATTTTTTACTGTCACAAATTTTAATTGCGCCAGGGATTACCTTTTCTATAGTAAATTTTTCAAAAAGTAATTTTTTACTGTCGCAAATTTTAATTGCGCCAGGGATTGCCTCTTCTATAGTAAATTTTTCAAAAATTAATTTTTTACTGTCGCAAATTTTAAATCCGCCAGGGATTGCCTTTTCTATAGTAAATTTTTCACAAATTAATTTTCTACTGTCGCAAATTTTAATTGCGCCAGGTTTGGCCTTTTCTATAGTAAATTTTTCAAAAACTAATTTTTTCCTGTCGCAAATTTTAATAGCGCCAGGGATTGCCTTTTCTACAGTAAATTTTTCAAAAAATAATTTTTTACTGTCGCAAATTTCAATTGCGCCAGGGATTGCCTTTTCTATAGTAAATTTTGCAAAAAATTAATTTTTTACTGTCGCAAATTTTAATTGCCCCAGGGATTGCCTTTTCTACAGTTAATTTTTCAAAAAATAATTTTCTACTGTCGCAAATTTTAATTGCGCCAGGAATTGCCTTTTCTATAGTAAATTTTGCAAAAAATAATTTTTTACTGTCGCAAATTTTAATTGCGCAAGGGATTAACTTTTCTATAGTAAATTTTTCAAAAATTAATTTTTTACTGTCGAAAATTTTAATTACGCCAGGGATTGCCTTTTCTATAGTAAATTTTTCAAAAAATAATTTTTTACTGTCGCAAATTTTAATTGCGCCAGGGATTGACTTTTCTATAGTAAATTTTTCAAAAATTAATTTTTTACTGTCGCAAATTTTAAATCCGCCAGGGATTGCCTTTTCTATAGTAAATTTTTCACTAATTAATTTTCTACTGTCGCAAGTTTTAATTGCGCCAGGGATTGCCTTTCCTACAGTAAATTTTTCAAAAAATAATTTTTTACTGTCGCAAATTTTAAATACGCCAGGGATTGCCTTTTCTATAGTAAATTATTCAAAAAATAATTTTTTACTGTCGAAAATTTTAAATACGCCAGGGATTGCCTTTTCTATAGTTTAATTGTTTACTGTCGCAAATTTTAATTGCGCTAGGGATTGCCTTTTCCATAGTAAATTTTTCAAAATTTAATTTTATACTGTCGCAAATTGTAATTGCGCCAGGGATTGCCTTTTCTACAGTAAATTTTTAAAAAAATAATTTTCTACTGTCGTAAATTTTAATTGCGCCAGGGATTGCCTTTTCTATTGTAAATTATTCAAAAAATAATTTTTTACTGTCGCAAATTTTAATTGCGCCAGGGATTGCCTTTTCTACAGTAAATTTTTCAAAAAATAATTTTATACTGTCACAAATTTTAATTGCGCCAGGGATTGCCTTTTCTATAGTAAATTATTCAAAAAATAATTTTTTACTGTCGCAAGTTTTAATTGCGCCAGGGATTGCCTTTTCTACAGTAAATTTTTCAAAAAATAATTTTTTACTGTCGCAAATTTTAATTGCGCCAGGGATTGCCTTTTCTATAGTAAATTATTCAAAAAATAATTTTCTACTGTCGCAAATTTTAATTGCGCCAGGGATTGCCTTTTCTATAGTAAATTTTTCAAAAAATAATTTTTTACTGTCGCAAGTTTTAATTACGCCAGGGATTGCCTTTTCTATAGTAAATATTTCAAAAAATAATTTTTTACTGTCGCAAATTTTAATTGCGCCAGGGATTGCCTTTTCTATAGTAAATTATTCAAAAAATAATTTTATACTGTCGCAAATTTTAAATACGCCAGGGATTGCCCCTTTTATAGTAAATTATTCAAAAAATAATTTTTTAACGTCGCAAATTTTAATTGCGCCAGGGATTGCCTTTTCTATAGTAAATTTTTCACAAATTAATTTTTTACTGTCGCAAATTTTAAATACGCCAGGGATTGCCTTTTCTATAGTAAATTTTTCACAAATTAATTTTATACTGTCGCAAATTTTAAATACGCCAAGGATTGCCTCTTTTATAGTAAATTTTTCAAAAAATAATTTTTACTGTCGCAAATTTTAATTGCGCCAGGGATTGCCTTTTCTATAGTAAATTTTTCACAAATTAATTTCTTACTGTCGCAAATTTTAAATACGCCAGGGATTGCCTTTTCTATAGTAAATTTTGCAAAAAAATTATTTCTTACTGTCGCAAATTTTAAATACGCCAGGGATTGCCTTTTGTATAGTAAATTATTCACAAATTAATTTTTTACTGTCGCAAATTTTAATTGCGCCAGGGATTGCCTTTTCTACAGTAAATTTTTCAAAAATTAATTTTTTAGTGTCGCAAATTTTAATTGCGCCAGGGATTGCCTTTTCTATAGTAAATTTTTCAAAAATTAATTTTTTACTGTCGCAAGTTTTAATTGCGCCAGGGATTGCCTTTTCTACAGTAAATTTTTCAAAGAATAATTTTTTACTGTCGCAAATTTTAATTGCGCCAGGGATTGCCTTTTCTACAGTAAATTTTTCAAAAAATAATTTTTTACTTCGCAAATTTTAAATACGCCAGGGATTGCCTTTTCTATAGTAAATTATTCAAAAAATAGTTTTTTACTGCCGCAAATTTTAGTTGCGCCAGGGATTGCCTTTTCTATAGAAAATTTTTAAAAAAATAATTTTTTACTGTCGCAAATTTTAATTGCGCCAGGGATTGCCTTCTCTATAGTAAATTATTCAAAAAATAATTTTTTACTGTCGCAAATTTTAATTGCGCCAGGGATTGCCTTTTCTATAGTAAATTTTTCAAAAATTAATCTTTTACTGTCGCAAATTTTAATTGCGCCAGGGATTGCCTTTTCTACAGTAAATTTTTCAAAAAATAATTTTTTACTGTCGCAAATTTTAAATACGCCAGGGATTGCCTTTTCTATAGTAAATTATTCAAAAAATAATTTTTTACTGTCGAAAATTTTAAATACGCCAGGGATTGCCTTTTCTATAGTAAATTTTTCAAAAATTAATTTTTTACTGTCGCAAATTTTAATTGCGCTAGGGATTGCCTTTTCCATAGTAAATTTTTCAAAATTTAATTTTATACTGTCGCAAATTGTAATTGTGCCAGGGATTGCCTTTTCTACAGTAAATTTTAAAAAAAATAATTTTCTACTGTCGTAAATTTTAATTGCGCCAGGGATTGCCTTCTCTATTGTAAATTATTCAAAAAATAATTTTTTACTGTCGCAAATTTTAATTGCGCCAGGGATTGCCTTTCCTACAGTAAATTTTTCAAAAAATAATTTTATACTGTCGCAAATTTTAATTGCGCCAGGGATTGCCTTTTCTATAGGAAATTATTCAAAAAATAATTTTCTACTGTCCCAAATTTTAATTGCGCCAGGGATTGCCTTTTCTATAGTAAATTTTTCAAAAAATAATTTTTAACTGTCGCAAGTTTTAATTACGCCAGGGATTGCCTATTCTATAGTAAATTTTTCATAAAATAATTTTTTACTGTCGCAAATTTTAATTGCGCCAGGGATTGCCTTTTCTATAGTAAATTTTTCAAAAATTAATCTTTTACTGTCGCAAATTTTAATTGCGCCAGGGATTGCCTTTTCTGCAGTAAATTTTTCAAAAATTAATTTTTTACTGTCGCAAGTTTTAACTGCGCCAGGGATTGCCTTTTCTACAGTAAATTTTTCAAAAAATAATTTTTTACTGTCGCAAATTTTAATTACGCCAGGGATTGCCGTTTCTATAGTAAATTTTTCAAAAAATAATTTTCTACTGTCCCAAATTTTAATTGCGCCAGGAATTGCCTTTTCTACAGTAAATTTTTCAAAAAATAATTTTTTACTGTCGCAAATTTTAATTGCGCCAGGGATTGCCTTTTCTATAGTAAATTATTCAAAAAATAATTTTCTACTGTCGCAAATTTTAATTGCGCCAGGGATTGCCTTTTCTATAGTAAATTTTTCAAAAAATTATTTTTTACTGTCGCAAGTTTTAATTACGCCAGGGATTGCCTTTTCTATAGTAAATTTTTCAAAAAATAATTTTTTACTGTCGCAAATTTTAATTGCGCCAGGGATTGCCTTTTCTATAGGAAATTTTTCACAAATTAATTTTTTACTGTCGCAAATTTTAATGGCGCCAGGGATTGCCTTTTCTATAGTAAATTTTTCAAAAATTAATTTTTTACTGTCGCAAGTTTTAATTACGCCAGGGATTGCCTTTTCTATAGTAAATTTTTCAAAAAATAATTTTTTACTGTCGCAAATTTTAATTGCGCCAGGGATTGCCTTTTCTATAGGAAATTTTTCACAAATTAATTTTTTACTGTCGCAAATTTTAATTGCGCCAGGGATTGCCTTTTCTATAGTAAATTTTTCAAAAATTAATTTTTTACTGTCGCAAGTTTTAATTGCGCCAGGGATTGCCTTTTCTACAGTAAATTTTTCAAAAAATAATTTTTTACTGTCGCAAATTTTAATTGCGCCAAGGATTGCCTTTTCTACAGTAAATTTTTCAAAAAATAATTTTTTACTGTCGAAAATTTTAAATACGCCAGGGATTGCCTTTTCTATAGTAAATTTTTCAAAAATTAATTTTTTACTTTCGCAAATTTTAATTGCGCTAGGGATTGCCTTTTCCATAGTAAATTTTTCAAAATTTAATTTTATACTGTCGCAAATTGTAATTGAGCCAGGGATTGCCTTTTCTACAGTAAATTTTAAAAAAAATAATTTTCTACTCTCGTAAATTTTAATTGCGCCAGGGATTGCCTTTTCTATTGTAAATTATTCAAAAAATATTTTTTTACTGTCGCAAATTTTAATTGCGCCAGGGATTGCCTTTCCTACAGTAAATTTTTCAAAAAATAATTTTAACTGTCGCAAATTTTAATTGCGCCAGGGATTGCCTTTTCTATAGTAAATTATTCAAAAAATAATTTTCTACTGTCGCAAATTTTAATTGCGCCAGGGATTGCCTTTTCTACAGTAAATTTTTCAAAAAATAATTTTTTACTGTCGCAAGTTTTAATTACGCCAGGGATTGCCTTTTCTATAGTAAATTTTTCAAAAAATAATTTTTTACTGTCGCAAATTTTAATTGCGCCAGGGATTGCCTTTTCTATAGTAAATTTTTCAAAAATTAATCTTTTACTGTCGCAAATTTTAATTGCGCCAGGGATTGCCTTTTCTACAGTAAATTTTTCAAAAATTAATTTTTTACTTTCGCAAGTTTTAACTGCGCCAGGGATTGCCTTTTCTACAGTAAATTTTTCAAAAAATAATTTTTTACTGTCGCAAATTTTAAATACGCCAGGGATTGCCTTTTCTATAGTAAATTATTCAAAAAATAATTTTTTACTGTCGAAAATTTTCAATACGCCAGGGATTGCCTTTTCTATAGTAAATTATTCACAAATTAATTTTTTACTGTCGCAAATTTTAATTGCGCCAGGGATTGCCTTTCTACAGTAAATTTTTCAAAAAATAATTTTATACTGTCGCAAATTTTAAATACGCCAGGGATTGCCTTTTCTATAGTAAATTTTGCAAAAAGTAATTTTTTACTGTCGCAAATTTTAATTACGCCAGGGATTGCCGTTTCTATAGTAAATTTTTCAAAAAATAATTTTCTACTGTCGCAAATTTTAATTGCGCCAGGGATTGCCTTTTCTACAGTAAATTTGGCAAAAAAATAATTTTTTACTGTCGCAAATTTTGATTGCGCCAGGGATTGCCTTTTCTATAGTAAATTATTCAAAAAATAATTTTCTACTGTCGCAAATTTTAATTGCGCCAGGGATTGCCTTTTCTATAGTAAATTTTTCAAAAAATAATTTTTTACTGTCGCAAGTTTTAATTACGCCAGGGATTGCCTTTTCTATAGTAAATATTTCACAAATTAATTTTTTACTGTCGCAAATTTTAATTACGCCAGGGATTGCCTTTTCTATAGTAAATTTTTCAAAAATTGATATTTTACTGTCGCAAATTTTAAATTCGCCAGGGATTGCCATTTCTATAGTAAATTTTTCAAAAAATAATTTTTTACTGTCGCAAATTTTAATTGCGCCAGGAATTGACTTTTCTATAGTAAATTATTCAAAAAATAATTTTTTACTGTCCCAAATTTTAATTGCGCCAGGGATTGCCTTTTCTATAGTAAATTTTTCAAAAATTAATTTTTTATTGTCGCAAATTTTAAATACGCCAGGAATTGCCTTTTCTATAGTAAATTTTGCAAAAAAAATAATTTTTTACTGTCGCAAATTTTAAATACGCCAGGGGTTGCCTTTTCTATAGTAAATTTTGCAAAAAAATAATTTTTTACTGTCGCAAATTTTAAATACGCCTGGGATTGCCTTTTCTATAGAAAATTTTTCACAAATTACTTTTTTACTGTAGCAAATTTTAATTACGCCAGGGATTGCCTTTTCTATAGTAAATTTTTCAAAAATTAATTTTTTTTTGTCGCAAATTTTAAATCCGCCAGGGATTGCCTTTTCTATAGTAAATTATTCAAAAAATAATTTTCTACTGTCGTAAATTTTAATTGCGCCGGGGATTGCCTTTTCTATAGTAAATTTTTCAAAAAATAATTTTTTACTGTCGCAAGTTTTAATTACGCCAGGGATTGCCTTTTCTATAGTAAATTTTTCAAAAAATAATTTTTTACTGTCGCAAATTTTAATTGCGCCAGGGATTGCTTTTTCTATAGTAAATTTTTCAAAAATTAATCTTTTACTGTCGCAAATTTTAATTGCGCCAGGGATTGCCTTTTCTACAGTAAATTTTTCAAAAATTAATTTTTTACTGTCGCAAGTTTTAACTGCGCCAGGGATTGCCTTTTCTACAGTAAATTTTTCAAAAAATAATTTTTTACTGTCGCAAATTTTAATTACGCCAGGGATTGCCGTTTCTATAGTAAATTTTTCCAAAAATAATTTTCTACTGTCGCAAATTTTAATTGCGCCAGGAATTGCCTTTTCTACAGTAAATTTTTCAAAAAATAATTTTTTACTGTCGCAAATTTTAATTGCGCCAGGGATTGCCTTTTCTATAGTAAATTATTCAAAAAATAATTTTCTACTGTCGCAAATTTTAATTGCGCCAGGGATTGCCTTTTCTATAGTAAATTTTTCAAAAAATAATTTTTTACTGTCGCAAGTTTTAATTACGCCAGGGATTGCCTTTTCTATAGTAAATTTTTCAAAAAATAATTTTTTACTGTCGCAAATTTTAATTGCGCCAGGGATTGCCTTTTCTATAGGAAATTTTTCACAAATTAATTTTTTACTGTCGCAAATTTTAATTGCGCCAGGGATTGCCTTTTCTATAGTAAATTTCTCAAAAATTAATTTTTTACTGTCGCAAGTTTTAATTGCGCCAGGGATTGCCTTTTCTACAGTAAATTTTTCAAAAAATAATTTTTTACTGTCGCAAATTTTAATTGCGCCAAGGATTGCCTTTTCTACAGTAAATTTTTCAAAAAATAATTTATTACTGTCGCAAATTTTAAATACGCCAGGGATTTCCTTTTCTATAGTAAATTATTCAAAAAATAATTTTTTACTGCCGCAAATTTTAGTTGCGCCAGGGATTGCCTTTTCTATAGAAAATTTTCCAAAAAATAATTTTTTACTGTCGCAAATTTTAATTGCGCCAGTGATTGCCTTCTCTACATCAAATTATTCAAAAAATAATTTTTTACTGTCGCAAATTTTAATTGCGCCAGGGATTGCCTTTTCTATAGTAAATTTTTCAAAAATTAATCTTTTACTGTCGCAAATTTTAATTGCGCCAGGAATTGCGTTTTCTACAGTAAATTTTTCAAAAAATAATTTTTTACTGTCGCAAATTTAATTGCGCCAGGGATTGCCTTTTCTACAGTAAATTTTTCAAAAAATAATTTTTTTCTGTCGCAAATTTTAAATACGCCAGGGATTGCCTTTTCTATAGTAAATTATTCAAAAAATAATTTTTTACTGTCGAAAATTTTCAATACGCCAGGGATTGCCTTTTCTATAGTAAATTATTCACAAATTAATTTTTTACTGTCGCAAATTTTAATTGCGCCAGGCATTGCATTTCTACAGTAAATTTTTCAAAAAATAATTTTATACTGTCGCAAATTTTAAATACGCCAGGGATTGCCTTTTCTATAGTAAATTTTGCAAAAAGTAATTTTTTACTGTCGCAAATTTTAATTACGCCAGGGATTGCCGTTTCTATAGTAAATTTTTCAAAAAATAATTTTCTACTGTCGCAAATTTTAATTGCGCCAGGGATTGCCTTTTCTACAGTAAATTTTGCAAAAAAATAATTTTTTACTGTCGCAAATTTTAATTGCGCCAGGGATTGCCTTTTCTATAGTAAATTATTCAAAAAATAATTTTCTACTGTCGCAAATTTTAATTGCGCCAGGGATTGCCTTTTCTATAGTAAATTTTTTACTGTCGCAAGTTTTAATTACGCCAAGGATTGCCTTTTCTATAGTAAATTTTTCACAAATTAATTTTTTACTGTCGCAAATTTTAATTACGCCAGGGATTGCCTTTTCTATAGTAAATTTTTCAAAAATTAATATTTTACTGTCGCAAATTTTAAATCCGCCAGGGATTGCCATTTCTATAGTAAATTTTTCAAAAAATAATTTTTTACTGTCGCAAATTTTAATTGCGCCAGGAATTGATTTTTCTATAGTAAATTATTCAAAAAATAATTTTTTACTGTCCCAAATTTTAATTGCGCCAGGGATTGCCTTTTCTATAGTAAATTTTTCAAAAATTAATTTTTTATTGTCGCAAATTTTAAATACGCCAGGAATTGCCTTTTCTATAGTAAATATTGCAAAAAAAATAATTTTTTACTGTCGCAAATTTTAAATACGCCAGGGGTTGCCTTTTCTATAGTAAATTTTGCAAAAAAATAATTTTTTACCGTCGCAAATTTTAAATACGCCTGGGATTGCCTTTTCTATAGTAAATTTTTCACAAATTACTTTTTTACTGTAGCAAATTTTAATTACGCCAGGGATTGCCTTTTCTATAGTAAATTTTTCAAAAATTAATTTTTTTTTGTCGCAAATTTTAAATCCGCCAGGGATTGCCTTTTCTATAGTAAATTATTCAAAAAATAATTTTTTACAGTCGCAAATTTTAATTGCGCCAGGGATTGCCTTTTCTACAGTAAATTTTTCAAAAAATAATTTTTTACTGTCGCAAATTTTAATTGCGCCAGGGATTGCCTTTTCTACAGTAAATTTTTCAAAAAATAATTTTCTACTGTCGCAAATTTTAATTGCGCCAGGGATTGCCTTTTCTACAGTAAATTTTTCAAAAAATAATTTTTTACTGTCGCAAATTTTAAATACGCCAGGGATTGCCTTTCTATAGTAAATTTTTCAAAAAATAATTTTTTATTGTCGCAAATTTTAAATACGCCAGGGATTGCCTTTTCTACAGTAAATTATTCACAAATTAATTTTTTACTGTCGAAAATTTTAATTCCGCCAGGGATTGCCTTTTCTACAGTAAATTTTTCAAAAAATAATTTTTTACTGTCGCAAATTTTAATTGCGCCAGGGATTGCCTTTTCTACAGTAAATTTTTCAAAAAATAATTTTATACTGTCGCAAATTTTAATTGCGCCAGGGAATGCCTTTTCTATAGTGAATTATTCAAAAAATAATTTTTTACTGTCGCAAATTTTAATTGCGCCAGGGATTGCCTTTTCTATAGTAAATTTTTCAAAAATTAAATTTTACTGTCGCAAATTTTAATTGCGCCAGGGATTGCCTTTTCTACAGTAAATTTTTCAAAAAATAATTTTTTACTGTCGCAAATTTTAATTGCGCCAGGGATTGCCTTTTCTACAATAAATTTTACAAAAAATAATTTTTTACTGTCGCAAATTTTAATTACGCCAGGGATTGCCTTTTCTATAGTAAATTTTTCAAAAAATAATTTTTTACTGTCGAAAATTTTAAATACGCCAGGGATTGCCTTTTCTATAGTAAATTATTCAAAAAATAATTTTCTACTGTCGTAAATTTTAATTGCGCCGGGGATTGCCTTTTCTATAGTAAATTTTTCAAAAAATAATTTTTTACTGTCGCAAGTTTTAATTACGCCAGGGATTGCCTTTTCTATAGTAAATTTTTCAAAAAATAATTTTTTACTGTCGCAAATTTTAATTGCGCCAGGGATTGCTTTTTCTATAGTAAATTTTTCAAAAATTAATCTTTTACTGTCGCAAATTTTAATTGCGCCAGGGATTGCCTTTTCTACAGTAAATTTTTCAAAAATTAATTTTTTACTGTCGCAAGTTTTAACTGCGCCAGGGATTGCCTTTTCTACAGTAAATTTTTCAAAAAATAATTTTTTACTGTCGCAAATTTTAATTACGCCAGGGATTGCCGTTTCTATAGTAAATTTTTCAAAAAATAATTTTCTACTGTCGCAAATTTTAATTGCGCCAGGAATTGCCTTTTCTACAGTAAATTTTTCAAAAAATAATTTTTTACTGTCGCAAATTTTAATTGCGCCAGGGATTGCCTTTTCTACAGTAAATTTTTCAAAAAATAATTTTTTACTGTCGCAAATTTTAATTGCGCCAAGGATTGCCTTTTCTACAGTAAATTTTTCAAAAAATAATTTATTACTGTCGCAAATTTTAAATACGCCAGGGATTTCCTTTTCTATAGTAAATTATTCAAAAAATAATTTTTTACTGCCGCAAATTTTAGTTGCGCCAGGGATTGCCTTTTCTATAGAAAATTTTCCAAAAAATAATTTTTTACTGTCGCAAATTTTAATTGCGCCAGTGATTGCCTTCTCTACATCAAATTATTCAAAAAATAATTTTTTACTGTCGCAAATTTTAATTGCGCCAGGGATTGCCTTTTCTATAGTAAATTTTTCAAAAATTAATCTTTTACTGTCGCAAATTTTAATTGCGCCAGGAATTGCGTTTTCTACAGTAAATTTTTCAAAAAATAATTTTTTACTGTCGCAAATTTAATTGCGCCAGGGATTGCCTTTTCTACAGTAAATTTTTCAAAAAATAATTTTTTTCTGTCGCAAATTTTAAATACGCCAGGGATTGCCTTTTCTATAGTAAATTATTCAAAAAATAATTTTTTACTGTCGAAAATTTTCAATACGCCAGGGATTGCCTTTTCTATAGTAAATTATTCACAAATTAATTTTTTACTGTCGCAAATTTTAATTGCGCCAGGCATTGCCTTTCTACAGTAAATTTTTCAAAAAATAATTTTATACTGTCGCAAATTTTAAATACGCCAGGGATTGCCTTTTCTATAGTAAATTTTGCAAAAAGTAATTTTTTACTGTCGCAAATTTTAATTGCGCCAGGGAATGCCTTTTCTACAGTAAATTTTTCAAAAAATAATTTTATACTGTCGCAAATTTTAATTGCGCCAGGGAATGCCTTTTCTATAGTGAATTATTCAAAAAATAATTTTTTACTGTCGCAAATTTTAATTGCGCCAGGGATTGCCTTTTCTATAGTAAATTTTTCAAAAATTAAACTTTTACTGTCGCAAATTTTAATTGCGCCAGGGATTGCCTTTTCTACAGTAAATTTTTCAAAAAATAATTTTTTACTGTCGCAAATTTTAATTGCGCCAGGGATTGCCTTTTCTATAGTAAATTTTTCAAAAAATAATTTTTTACTGTCGAAAATTTTAAATACGCCAGGGATTGCCTTTTCTATAGTAAATTATTCAAAAAATAATTTTCTACTGTCGTAAATTTTAATTGCGCCGGGGATTGCCTTTTCTATAGTAAATTTTTCAAAAAATAATTTTTTACTGTCGCAAGTTTTAATTACGCCAGGGATTGCCTTTTCTATAGTAAATTTTTCAAAAAATAATTTTTTACTGTCGCAAATTTTAATTGCGCCAGGGATTGCTTTTTCTATAGTAAATTTTTCAAAAATTAATCTTTTACTGTCGCAAATTTTAATTGCGCCAGGGATTGCCTTTTCTACAGTAAATTTTTCAAAAATTAATTTTTTACTGTCGCAAGTTTTAACTGCGCCAGGGATTGCCTTTTCTACAGAAAATTTTTCAAAAAATAATTTTTTACTGTCGCAAATTTTAATTACGCCAGGGATTGCCGTTTCTATAGTAAATTTTTCAAAAAATAATTTTCTACTGTCGCAAATTTTAACTGCGCCAGGAATTGCCTTTTCTACAGTAAATTTTTCAAAAAATAATTTTTTACTGTCGCAAATTTTAATTGCGCCAGGGATTGCCTTTTCTATAGTAAATTATTCAAAAAATAATTTTCTACTGTCGCAAATTTTAATTGCGCCAGGGATTGCCTTTTCTATAGTAAATTTTTCAAAAAATAATTTTTTACTGTCGCAAGTTTTAATTACGCCAGGGATTGCCTTTTCTATAGTAAATTTTTCAAAAAATAATTTTTTACTGTCGCAAATTTTAATTGCGCCAGGGATTGCCTTTTCTATAGGAAATTTTTCACAAATTAATTTTTTACTGTCGCAAATTTTAATTGCGCCAGGGATTGCCTTTTCTATAGTAAATTTCTCAAAAATTAATTTTTTACTGTCGCAAGTTTTAATTGCGCCAGGGATTGCCTTTTCTACAGTAAATTTTTCAAAAAATAATTTTTTACTGTCGCAAATTTTAATTGCGCCAAGGATTGCCTTTTCTACAGTAAATTTTTCAAAAAATAATTTATTACTGTCGCAAATTTTAAATACGCCAGGGATTTCCTTTTCTATAGTAAATTATTCAAAAAATAATTTTTTACTGCCGCAAATTTTAGTTGCGCCAGGGATTGCCTTTTCTATAGAAAATTTTCCAAAAAATAATTTTTTACTGTCGCAAATTTTAATTGCGCCAGTGATTGCCTTCTCTACATCAAATTATTCAAAAAATAATTTTTTACTGTCGCAAATTTTAATTGCGCCAGGGATTGCCTTTTCTATAGTAAATTTTTCAAAAATTAATCTTTTACTGTCGCAAATTTTAATTGCGCCAGGAATTGCGTTTTCTACAGTAAATTTTTCAAAAAATAATTTTTTACTGTCGCAAATTTAATTGCGCCAGGGATTGCCTTTTCTACAGTAAATTTTTCAAAAAATAATTTTTTTCTGTCGCAAATTTTAAATACGCCAGGGATTGCCTTTTCTATAGTAAATTATTCAAAAAATAATTTTTTACTGTCGAAAATTTTCAATACGCCAGGGATTGCCTTTTCTATAGTAAATTATTCACAAATTAATTTTTTACTGTCGCAAATTTTAATTGCGCCAGGCATTGCCTTTCTACAGTAAATTTTTCAAAAAATAATTTTATACTGTCGCAAATTTTAAATACGCCAGGGATTGCCTTTTCTATAGTAAATTTTGCAAAAAGTAATTTTTTACTGTCGCAAATTTTAATTACGCCAGGGATTGCCGTTTCTATAGTAAATTTTTCAAAAAATAATTTTCTACTGTCGCAAATTTTAATTGCGCCAGGGATTGCCTTTTCTACAGTAAATTTTGCAAAAAAATAATTTTTTACTGTCGCAAATTTTAATTGCGCCAGGGATTGCCTTTTCTATAGTAAATTATTCAAAAAATAATTTTCTACTGTCGCAAATTTTAATTGCGCCAGGGATTGCCTTTTCTATAGTAAATTTTTCAAAAAATAATTTTTTACTGTCGCAAGTTTTAATTACGCCAAGGATTGCCTTTTCTATAGTAAATTTTTCACAAATTAATTTTTTACTGTCGCAAATTTTAATTACGCCAGGGATTGCCTTTTCTATAGTAAATTTTTCAAAAATTAATATTTTACTGTCGCAAATTTTAAATCCGCCAGGGATTGCCATTTCTATAGTAAATTTTTCAAAAAATAATTTTTTACTGTCGCAAATTTTAATTGCGCCAGGAATTGATTTTTCTATAGTAAATTATTCAAAAAATAATTTTTTACTGTCCCAAATTTTAATTGCGCCAGGGATTGCCTTTTCTATAGTAAATTTTTCAAAAATTAATTTTTTATTGTCGCAAATTTTAAATACGCCAGGAATTGCCTTTTCTATAGTAAATATTGCAAAAAAAATAATTTTTTACTGTCGCAAATTTTAAATACGCCAGGGGTTGCCTTTTCTATAGTAAATTTTGCAAAAAAATAATTTTTTACCGTCGCAAATTTTAAATACGCCTGGGATTGCCTTTTCTATAGTAAATTTTTCACAAATTACTTTTTTACTGTAGCAAATTTTAATTACGCCAGGGATTGCCTTTTCTATAGTAAATTTTTCAAAAATTAATTTTTTTTTGTCGCAAATTTTAAATCCGCCAGGGATTGCCTTTTCTATAGTAAATTATTCAAAAAATAATTTTTTACAGTCGCAAATTTTAATTGCGCCAGGGATTGCCTTTTCTACAGTAAATTTTTCAAAAAATAATTTTTTACTGTCGCAAATTTTAATTGCGCCAGGGATTGCCTTTTCTACAGTAAATTTTTCAAAAAATAATTTTCTACTGTCGCAAATTTTAATTGCGCCAGGGATTGCCTTTTCTACAGTAAATTTTTCAAAAAATAATTTTTTACTGTCGCAAATTTTAAATACGCCAGGGATTGCCTTTCTATAGTAAATTTTTCAAAAAATAATTTTTTATTGTCGCAAATTTTAAATACGCCAGGGATTGCCTTTTCTACAGTAAATTATTCACAAATTAATTTTTTACTGTCGAAAATTTTAATTCCGCCAGGGATTGCCTTTTCTACAGTAAATTTTTCAAAAAATAATTTTTTACTGTCGCAAATTTTAATTGCGCCAGGGATTGCCTTTTCTACAGTAAATTTTTCAAAAAATAATTTTATACTGTCGCAAATTTTAATTGCGCCAGGGAATGCCTTTTCTATAGTGAATTATTCAAAAAATAATTTTTTACTGTCGCAAATTTTAATTGCGCCAGGGATTGCCTTTTCTATAGTAAATTTTTCAAAAATTAAACTTTTACTGTCGCAAATTTTAATTGCGCCAGGGATTGCCTTTTCTACAGTAAATTTTTCAAAAAATAATTTTTTACTGTCGCAAATTTTAATTGCGCCAGGGATTGCCTTTTCTACAATAAATTTTACAAAAAATAATTTTTTACTGTCGCAAATTTTAAATACGCCAGGGATTGCCTTTTCTATAGTAAATTATTCAAAAAATAATTTTTTACTGTCGAAAATTTTAAATACGCCAGGGATTGCCTTTTCTATAGTAAATTATTCACAAATTAATTTTTTATTGTCGCAAATTTTAATTGCGCCAGGGATTGCCTTTCTACAGTAAATTTTTCAAAAAATAATCTTATACTTTCGCAAATTTTAAATACGCCAGGGATTGCCTTTTCTATAGTAAATTTTGCAAAAAGTAATTTTTTACTGTCGCAAATTTTAATTACGCCAGGGATTGCCGTTTCTATAGTAAATTTTTCAAAAAATAATTTTCTACTGTCGCAAATTTTAATTGTGCCAGGGATTGCCTTTTCTACAGTAAATTTTTCAAAAAATAATTTTTTACTGTCGCAAATTTTAATTGCGCCAGGGATTGCCTTTCCTATAGTAAATTATTCAAAAAATAATTTTTTACTGTCGCAAGTTTTAATTGCGCCAGGGATTGCCTCTTCTATAGTAAATTTTTCAAAAATTAATCTTTTACTGTCGCAAATTTTAAATACGCCACAGGGATTGCCTTTTCTATAGTAAATTTTGCAAAAAGTAATTTTTTACTGTCGCAAATTTTAATTACGCCAGGGATTGCCGTTTCTATAGTAAATTTTTCAAAAAATAATTTTCTAATGTCGCAAATGTTAATTGCGCCAGGGATTGCCTTTTCTACAGTAAATATTTCAAAAAATAATTTTTTACTGTCGCAAATTTTAATTGCGCCAGGGATTGCCTTTTCTATAGTAAATAATTCAAAAAAAATAATTTTCTACTGTCGCAAATTTTAATTGCGCCAGGGATTGCCTTTTCTATAGTAAATTTTTCAAAAAATAATTTTTTACTGTCGCAAGTTTTAATTACGCCAGGGATTGAATTTTCTATAGTAAATTTTTCACAAATTAATTTTTTACTGTCGCATATTTTAATTACGCTAGGGATTGCCTTTTCTATAGTAAATTTTCAAAAATTAATATTTTACTGTCGCTAATTTTAAATCCGCCAGGGATTGCCTTTTCTATAGTAAATTTTTCAAAAAATAATTTTTTACTGTCGCAAATTTTAATTGCGCCAGCAATTGACTGTTCTATAGTAAATTATTCAAAAAATAATTTTTTACTGTCCCAAATTTTAATTGGCCAGGGATTGCCTTTTCTATAGTAAATTTTTCAAAAATTAATTTTTTATTGTCGCAAATTTTAAATACGCCAGGGATTGCCTTTTCTATAGTAAATTTTGCAAAAAAATAATTTTTTACTGAGGCAAATTTTAAATACGCCTGGGATTGCCTTTTCTATAGTAAATTTTTTACTGTAGCAAATTTTAATTACGCCAAGGATTGCCTTTTCTATAGTAAATTTTTCAAAAATTAATTTTTTTTTGTCGCAAATTTTAAATCCTCCAGGGATTGCCTTTTCTATAGTAAATTATTCAAAAAATAATTTTTTACAGTCGCAAATTTTAATTGCGCCAGGGATTGCCTTTTCTACAGTAAATTTTTCAAAAAATAATTTTTTACTGTCGCAAAAATTAATTGCGCCAGGGATTGCCTTTTCTACAGTAAATTTTTCAAAAAATAATTTTTTACTGTCGCAAATTTTAATTGCGCCAGGGATTGCCTTTTCTACAGTAAATTTTACAAAAAATAATTTTTTACTGTCGCAAATTTTAAATACGCCAGGGATTGCCTTTTCTATAGTAAATTATTCAAAAAATAATTTTTTACTTTCGAAAATTTTAAATACGCCAGGGATTGCCTTTTCTATAGTAAATTATTCACAAATTAATTTTGTACTGTCGCAAATTTTAATTGCGCCAGGGATTGCCTTTCTACAGTAAATTTTTCAAAAAGTGATTTTTTACTGTCGCAAATTTTAATTACGCCAGGGATTGCCGTTTCTATAGTAAATTTTTCAAAAAATAATTTTCTACTGTCGCAAATTTTAATTGCGCCAGGGATTGCCTTTTCTATAGTAAATTATTCAAAAAATAATTTTTTACTGTCGCAAATTTTAAATACGACAGGGATTGCCTTTCTATAGTAAATTTTTCAAAAAATAATTTTTTATTGTCGCAAATTTTAAATACGCCAGGGATTGCATTTTCTACAGTAAATTATTCACAAATTAATTTTTTCCCGTCGCAAATTTTAATTCCGCCAGGGATTGCCTTTTCTACAGTAAATTTTTCAAAAAATAATTTTTTACTGTCGCAAATTTTAATTGCGCCAGGGTTTGCCTTTTCTACAGTAAATTTTTCAAAAAATAATTTTATACTGTCGCAAATTTTAATTGCGCCAGGGATTGCCTTTTCTATAGTAAATTATTCAAAAAATAATTTTTTACTGTCGCAAATTTTAATTGCGCCAGGGATTGCCTTTTCTATAATCAATTTTTCAAAAATTAATCTTTTACTGTCGCAAATTTTAATTGCGCCAGGGATTGCCTTTTCTACAGTAAATTTTTCAAAAAATAATTTTTTACTGTCGCAAATTTTAATTGCGCCAGGGATTGCCTTTTCTACAGTAAATTTTACAAAAAATAATTTTTTACTGTTGCAAATTTTAAATACGCCAGGGATTGCCTTTTCTATAGTAAATTATTCAAAAAATAATTTTTTACTTTCGAAAATTTTAAATACGCCAGGGATTGCCTTTTCTATAGTAAATTATTCACAAATTAATTTTGTACTGTCGCAAATTTTAATTGCGCCAGGGATTGCCTTTCTACAGTAAATTTTTCAAAAAATAATTTTATACTGTCGCAAATTTTGAATACGCCAGGGATTGCCTTTTCTATAGTAAATTTTTCAAAAAATTATTTTATACTGTCGCAAATTTTAATTGCGCCAGGATTGCCTTTCCTATAGTAAATTATTCAAAAAATAATTTTTTACTGTCGTAAATTTTAATTGCGCCAGGGATTGCCTCTTCTATAGT
This sequence comes from Dioctria linearis, assembly GCA_963930735.1. Classification (NCBI taxonomy): domain Eukaryota; kingdom Metazoa; phylum Arthropoda; class Insecta; order Diptera; family Asilidae; genus Dioctria; species Dioctria linearis. The sequence goes on from CAWVNZ010000347.1 coordinate 112,028, forward strand.
AAATTATTCACAAATTAATTTTGTACTGTCGCAAATTTTAATTGCGCCAGGGATTGCCTTTTCTATAGTAAATTTTTCAAAAATTAATTTTTTTTTGTCGCAAATTTTAAATCCTCCAGGGATTGCCTTTTCTATAGTAAATTATTCAAAAAATAATTTTTTACAGTCGCAAATTTTAATTGCGCCAGGGATTGCCTTTTCTACAGTAAATTTTTCAAAAAATAATTTTTTACTGTCGCAAATTTTAATTGCGCCAGGGATTGCCTTTTCTACAGTAAATTATTCACAAATTAATTTTGTACTGTCGCAAATTTTAATTGCGCCAGGGATTGCCTTTTCTATAGTAAATAATTCAAAAAAATAATTTTCTACTGTCGCAAATTTTAATTGCGCCAGGGATTGCCTTTTCTATAGTAAATTTTTCAAAAAATAATTTTTTACTGTCGCAAGTTTTAACTACGTCAGGGATTGAATTTTCTATAGTAAATTTTTCACAAATTAATTTTTTACTGTCGCAAATTTTAATTACGCCAGGGATTGCCTTTTCTATAGTAAATTTTTCAAAAATTGATATTTTACTGTCGCAAATTTTAAATTCGCCAGGGATTGCCATTTCTATAGTAAATTTTTCAAAAAATAATTTTTTACTGTCGCAAATTTTAATTGCGCCAGAAATTGACTTTTCTATAGTAAATTATTCAAAAAATAATTTTTTACTGTCCCAAATTTTAATTGCGCCAGGGATTGCCTTTTCTATAGTAAATTTTTCAAAAATTAATTTTTTATTGTCGCAAATTTTAAATACGCCAGGAATTGCCTTTTCTATAGTAAATTTTGCAAAAAAAATAATTTTTTACTGTCGCAAATTTTAAATACGCCAGGGGTTGCCTTTTCTATAGTAAATTTTGCAAAAAAATAATTTTTTACTGTCGCAAATTTTAAATACGCCTGGGATTGCCTTTTCTATAGAAAATTTTTCACAAATTACTTTTTTACTGTAGCAAATTTTAATTACGCCAGGGATTGCCTTTTCTATAGTAAATTTTTCAAAAATTAATTTTTTTTTGTCGCAAATTTTAAATCCGCCAGGGATTGCCTTTTCTATAGTAAATTATTCAAAAAATAATTTTCTACTGTCGTAAATTTTAATTGCGCCGGGGATTGCCTTTTCTATAGTAAATTTTTCAAAAAATAATTTTTTACTGTCGCAAGTTTTAATTACGCCAGGGATTGCCTTTTCTATAGTAAATTTTTCAAAAAATAATTTTTTACTGTCGCAAATTTTAATTGCGCCAGGGATTGCTTTTTCTATAGTAAATTTTTCAAAAATTAATCTTTTACTGTCGCAAATTTTAATTGCGCCAGGGATTGCCTTTTCTACAGTAAATTTTTCAAAAATTAATTTTTTACTGTCGCAAGTTTTAACTGCGCCAGGGATTGCCTTTTCTACAGTAAATTTTTCAAAAAATAATTTTTTACTGTCGCAAATTTTAATTACGCCAGGGATTGCCGTTTCTATAGTAAATTTTTCAAAAAATAATTTTCTACTGTCGCAAATTTTAATTGCGCCAGGAATTGCCTTTTCTACAGTAAATTTTTCAAAAAATAATTTTTTACTGTCGCAAATTTTAATTGCGCCAGGGATTGCCTTTTCTATAGTAAATTATTCAAAAAATAATTTTCTACTGTCGCAAATTTTAATTGCGCCAGGGATTGCCTTTTCTATAGTAAATTTTTCAAAAAATAATTTTTTACTGTCGCAAGTTTTAATTACGCCAGGGATTGCCTTTTCTATAGTAAAGTTTTCAAAAAATAATTTTTTACTGTCGCAAATTTTAATTGCGCCAGGGATTGCCTTTTCTATAGGAAATTTTTCACAAATTAATTTTTTACTGTCGCAAATTTTAATTGCGCCAGGGATTGCCTTTTCTATAGTAAATTTCTCAAAAATTAATTTTTTACTGTCGCAAGTTTTAATTGCGCCAGGGATTGCCTTTTCTACAGTAAATTTTTCAAAAAATAATTTTTTACTGTCGCAAATTTTAATTGCGCCAAGGATTGCCTTTTCTACAGTAAATTTTTCAAAAAATAATTTATTACTGTCGCAAATTTTAAATACGCCAGGGATTTCCTTTTCTATAGTAAATTATTCAAAAAATAATTTTTTACTGCCGCAAATTTTAGTTGCGCCAGGGATTGCTTTTCTATAGAAAATTTTCCAAAAAATAATTTTTTACTGTCGCAAATTTTAATTGCGCCAGTGATTGCCTTCTCTACATCAAATTATTCAAAAAATAATTTTTTACTGTCGCAAATTTTAATTGCGCCAGGGATTGCCTTTTCTATAGTAAATTTTTCAAAAATTAATCTTTAACTGTCGCAAATTTTAATTGCGCCAGGGATTGCGTTTTCTACAGTAAATTTTTCAAAAAATAATTTTTTACTGTCGCAAATTTAATTGCGCCAGGGATTGCCTTTTCTACAGTAAATTTTTCAAAAAATAATTTTTTACTGTCGCAAATTTTAACTACGCCAGGGATTGCCTTTTCTATAGTAAATTATTCAAAAAATAATTTTTTACTGTCGAAAATTTTCAATACGCCAGGGATTGCCTTTTCTATAGTAAATTTTTCAAAAAATAATTTTCTACTGTCGCAAATTTTAATTGCACCAGGGATTGCCTTTTCTACAGTAAATTTTTCAAAAAATAATTTTTTACTGTCGCAAATTTAATTGCGCCAGGGATTGCCTTTTCTACAGTAAATTTTTCAAAAAATAATTTTTTACTGTCGCAAATTTTAAATACGCCAGGGATTGCCTTTTCTATAGTAAATTATTCAAAAAATAATTTTTTACTGTCGAAAATTTTCAATACGCCAGGGATTGCCTTTTCTATAGTAAATTTTTCAAAAAATAATTTTCTACTGTCGCAAATTTTAATTGCACCAGGGATTGCCTTTTCTACAGTAAATTTTGCAAAAAAATAATTTTTTACTGTCGCAAATTTTAATTGCGCCAGGGATTGCCTTTTCTATAGTAAATTATTCAAAAAATAATTTTCTACTGTCGCAAATTTTAATTGCGCCAGGGATTGCCTTTTCTATAGTAAATTTTTCAAAAAATAATTTTTTACTGTCGCAAGTTTTAATTACGCCAAGGATTGCCTTTTCTATAGTAAATTTTTCACAAATTAATTTTTTACTGTCGCAAATTTTAATTACGCCAGGGATTGCCTTTTCTATAGTAAATTTTTCAAAAATTAATATTTTACTGTCGCAAATTTTAAATCCGCCAGGGATTGCCATTTCTATAGTAAATTTTTCAAAAAATAATTTTTTACTGTCGCAAATTTTAATTGCGCCAGGAATTGATTTTTCTATAGTAAATTATTCAAAAAATAATTTTTTACTGTCCCAAATTTTAATTGCGCCAGGGATTGCCTTTTCTATAGTAAATTTTTCAAAATTAATTTTTTATTGTCGCAAATTTTAAATACGCCAGGAATTGCCTTTTCTATAGTAAATATTGCAAAAAAAATAATTTTTTACTGTCGCAAATTTTAAATACGCCAGGGGTTGCCTTTTCTATAGTAAATTTTGCAAAAAAAATAATTTTTTACCGTCGCAAATTTTAAATACGCCTGGGATTGCCTTTTCTATAGTAAATTTTTCACAAATTACTTTTTTACTGTAGCAAATTTTAATTACGCCAGGGATTGCCTTTTCTATAGTAATTTTTCAAAAATTTATTTTTTTTGTCGCAAATTTTAAATCCGCCAGGGATTGCCTTTTCTATAGTAAATTATTCAAAAAATAATTTTTTACAGTCGCAAATTTTAATTGCGCCAGGGATTGCCTTTTCTACAGTAAATTTTTCAAAAAATAATTTTTTACTGTCGCAAATTTTAAATACGCCAGGGATTGCCTTTCTATAGTAAATTTTTCAAAAAATAATTTTTTATTGTCGCAAATTTTAAATACGCCAGGATTGCCTTTTCTACAGTAAATTATTCACAAATTAATTTTTTACTGTCGAAAATTTTAATTCCGCCAGGGATTGCCTTTTCTACAGTAAATTTTTCAAAAAATAATTTTTTACTGTCGCAAATTTTAATTGCGCCAGGGATTGCCTTTTCTACAGTAAATTTTTCAAAAAATAATTTTTATACTGTCGCAAATTTTAATTGCGCCAGGGAATGCCTTTTCTATAGTGAATTATTCAAAAAATAATTTTTTACTGTCGCAAATTTTAATTGCGCCAGGGATTGCCTTTTCTATAGTAAATTTTTCAAAAATTAAACTTTTACTGTCGCAAATTTTAATTGCGCCAGGGATTGCCTTTTCTACAGTAAATTTTTCAAAAAATAATTTTTTATTGTCGCAAATTTTAATTGCGCCAGGATTGCCTTTTCTATAATAAATTTTACAAAAATAATTTTTTACTGTCGCAAATTTTAAATACGCCAGGGATTGCCTTTTCTATAGTAAATTATTTAAAAAATAATTTTTTACTGTCGAAAATTTTAAATACGCCAGGGATTGCCTTTTCTATAGTAAATTATTCACAAATTAATTTTTTATTGTCGCAAATTTTAATTGCGCAGGGATTGCCTTTCTACAGTAAATTTTTCAAAAATAATCTTATACTTTCGCAAATTTTAAATACGCCAAGGATTGCCTTTTCTATAGTAAATTTTGCAAAAAGTAATTTTTTACTGTCGCAAATTTTAATTACGCCAGGGATTGCCGTTTCTATAGTAAATTTTTCAAAAAATAATTTTCTACTGTCGCAAATTTTAATTGTGCCAGGGATTGCCTTTTCTACAGTAAATTTTTCAAAAAATAATTTTTTACTGTCGCAAATTTTAATTGCGCCAGGGATTGCCTTTCCTATAGTAAATTATTCAAAAAATAATTTTTTACTGTCGCAAATTTTAATTGCGCCAGGGATTGCCTCTTCTATAGTAAATTTTTCAAAAATTAATCTTTTACTGTCGCAAATTTTAAATACGCCACAGGGATTGCCTTTTCTATAGTAAATTTTGCAAAAAGTAATTTTTTACTGTCGCAAATTTTAATTACGCCAGGGATTGCCGTTTCTATAGTAAATTTTTCAAAAAATAATTTTCTAATGTCGCAAATGTTAATTGCGCCAGGGATTGCCTTTTCTACAGTAAATTTTTCAAAAAATAATTTTTTACTGTCGCAAATTTTAATTGCGCCAGGGATTGCCTTTTCTATAGTAAATAATTCAAAAAAATAATTTTCTACTGTCGCAAATTTTAATTGCGCCAGGGATTGCCTTTTCTATAGTAAATTTTTCAAAAAATAATTTTTTACTGTCGTAAGTTTTAATTACGCCAGGGATTGAATTTTCTATAGTAAATTTTTCACAAATTAATTTTTTACTGTCGCATATTTTAATTACGCTAGGGATTGCCTTTTCTATAGTAAATTTTTCAAAAATTAATATTTTACTGTCGCAAATTTTAAATCCGCCAGGGACTGCCTTTTCTATAGTAAATTTTTCAAAAAATAATTTTTTACTGTCGCAAATTTTAATTGCGCCAGTAATTGACTGTTCTATAGTAAATTATTCAAAAAATAATTTTTTACTGTCCCAAATTTTAATTGGCCAGGGATTGCCTTTTCTATAGTAAATTTTTCAAAAATTAATTTTTTATTGTCGCAATTTTAAATACGCCAGGGATTGCCTTTTCTATAGTAAATTTTGCAAAAAAATAATTTTTTACTGTCGCAAATTTTAAATACGCCTGGGATTGCCTTTTCTATAGTAAATTTTTCACAAATTAATTTTTTACTGTAGCAAATTTTAATTACGCCAAGGATTGCCTTTTCTATAGTAAATTTTTCAAAAATTAATTTTTTTTGTCGCAAATTTTAAATCCTCCAGGGATTGCCTTTTCTACAGTAAATTTTTCAAAATTAAACTTTTACTGTCGCAAATTTTAATTGCGCCAGGGATTGCCTTTTCTACAGTAAATTTTTCAAAAAATAATTTTTTACTGTCGCAAATTTTAATTGCGCCAGGGATTGCCTTTTCTACAATAAATTTTACAAAAAATAATTTTTTACTGTCGCAAATTTTAAATACGCCAGGGATTGCCTTTTCTATAGTAAATTATTCAAAAAATAATTTTTTACTGTCGAAAATTTTAAATACGCCAGGGATTGCCTTTTCTATAGTAAATTATTCACAAATTAATTTTTTATTGTCGCAAATTTTAATTGCGCCAGGGATTGCCTTTCTACAGTAAATTTTTCAAAAAATAATCTTATACTTTCGCAAATTTTAAATACGCCAGGGATTGCCTTTTCTATAGTAAATTTTGCAAAAAGTAATTTTTTACTGTCGCAAATTTTAATTACGCCAGGGATTGCCGTTTCTATAGTAAATTTTTCAAAAAATAATTTTCTACTGTCGCAAATTTTAATTGTGCCAGGGATTGCCTTTTCTACAGTAAATTTTTCAAAAAATAATTTTTTACTGTCGCAAATTTTAATTGCGCCAGGGATTGCCTTTCCTATAGTAAATTATTCAAAAAATAATTTTTTACAGTCGCAAATTTTAATTGCGCCAGGGATTGCCTTTTCTACAGTAAATTTTTCAAAAAATAATTTTTTACTGTCGCAAATTTTAATTGCGCCAGGGATTGCCTTTTCTACAGTAAATTTTTCAAAAAATAATTTTATACTGTCGCAAATTTTAATTGCGCCAGGGATTGCCTTTTCTATAGTAAATTATTCAAAAAATAATTTTTTACTGTCGCAAATTTTAATTGCGCCAGGGATTGCCTTTTCTATAATAAATTTTTCAAAAATTAATCTTTTACTGTCGCAAATTTTAATTGCGCCAGGGATTGCCTTTTCTACAGTAAATTTTTCAAAAAATAATTTTTTACTGTCGCAAATTTTAATTGCGCCAGGGATTGCCTTTTCTACAGTAAATTTTACAAAAAATAATTTTTTACTGTTGCAAATTTTAAATACGCCAGGGATTGCCTTTTCTATAGTAAATTATTCAAAAAATAATTTTTTACTTTCGAAAATTTTAAATACGCCAGGGATTGCCTTTTCTATAGTAAATTATTCACAAATTAATTTTGTACTGTCGCAAATTTTAATTGCGCCAGGGATTGCCTTTCTACAGTAAATTTTTCAAAAAATAATTTTATACTGTCGCAAATTTTAAATACGCCAGGGATTGCCTTTTCTATAGTAAATTTTTCAAAAAATTATTTTATACTGTCGCAAATTTTAATTGCGCCAGGGATTGCCTTTCCTATAGTAAATTATTCAAAAAATAATTTTTTACTGTCGCAAATTTTAATTGCGCCAGGGATTGCCTCTTCTATAGTAAATTATTCACAAATTAATTTTGTACTGTCGCAAATTTTAATTGCGCCAGGGATTGCCTTTTCTATAGTAAATTTTTCAAAAATTAATTTTTTTTTGTCGCAAATTTTAAATCCTCCAGGGATTGCCTTTTCTATAGTAAATTATTCAAAAAATAATTTTTTACAGTCGCAAATTTTAATTGCGCCAGGGATTGCCATTTCTACAGTAAATTTTTCAAAAAATAATTTTTTTACTGTCGCAAATTTTAATTGCGCCAGGGATTGCCTTTTCTACAGTAAATTATTCACAAATTAATTTTGTACTGTCGCAAATTTTAATTGCGCCAGGGATTGCCTTTTCTATAGTAAATAATTCAAAAAAATAATTTTCTACTGTCGCAAATTTTAATTGCGCCAGTGATTGCCTTTTCTATAGTAAATTTTTCAAAAAATAATTTTTTACTGTCGCAAGTTTTAACTACGTCAGGGATTGAATTTTCTATAGTAAATTTTTCACAAATTAATTTTTTACTGTCGCATATTTTAATCACGCTAGGGATTGCCTTTTCTATAGTAAATTTTTCAAAAATTAATATCTTACTGTCGCAAATTTTAAATCCGCCAGGGATTGCCTTTTCTATAGTAAATTTTTCAAAAAATAATTTTTTACTGTCGCAAATTTTAATTGCGCCAGGAATTGACTTTTCTATAGTAAATTATTCAAAAAATAATTTTTTACTGTCCCAAATTTTAATTGGCCAGGGATTGCCTTTTCTATAGTAAATTTTTCAAAAATTAATTTTTTATTGTCGCAAATTTTAAATACGCCAGGGATTGCCTTTTCTATAGTAAATTTTGCAAAAAAATAATTTTTTACTGTCGCAAATTTTAAATACGCCTGGGATTGCCTTTTCTATAGTAAATTTTTCACAAATTAATTTTTTACTGTAGCAAATTTTAATTACGCCAGGGATTGCCTTTTCTATAGTAAATTTTTCAAAAATTAATTTTTTTTTGTCGCAAATTTTAAATCCTCCAGGGATTGCCTTTTCTATAGTAAATTATTCAAAAAATAATTTTTTACAGTCGCAAATTTTAATTGCGCCAGGGATTGCCTTTTCTACAGTAAATTTTTCAAAAAATAATTTTTTACTGTCGCAAATTTTAATTGCGCCAGGGATTGCCTTTTCTACAGTAAATTTTACAAAAAATAATTTTTTACTGTGGCAAATTTTAAATACGCCATGGATTGCCTTTTCTATAGTAAATTATTCAAAAAAAAATTTTTTACTTTCGAAAATTTTAAATACGCCAGGGATTGCCTTTTCTATAGTAATTTATTCACAAATTAATTTTGTACTGTCGCAAATTTTAATTGCGCCAGGGATTGCCTTTCTACAGTAAATTTTTCAAAAAATAATGTTATACTGTCGCAAATTTTAAATACGCCAGGGATTGCCTTTTCTATAGTAAATTTTTCAAAAAATAATTTTATACTGTCGCAAATTTTAATTGCGCCAGGGATTGCCTTTTCTATAGTAATTATTCAAAAAATAATTTTTTACTGTCGCAAATTTTAATTGCGCCAGGGATTGCCTTTTCTATAGTAAATTATTCACAAATTAATTTTGTACTGTCGCAAATTTTAATTGCGCGAGGGATTGCCTTTCTACAGTAAATTTTCAAAAGTGATTTTTTACTGTCGCAAATTTTAATTACGCCAGGGATTGCCGTTTCTATAGTAAATTTTTCAAAAAATAATTTTCTACTGTCGCAAATTTTAATTGCGCCAGGGATTGCCTTTTCTACAGTAAATTTTTCAAAAAATAATTTTTTACTGTCGCAAATTTTAATTGCGCCAGGGATTGCCTTTTTTATAGTAAATTATTCAAAAAATAATTTTTTACTCTCGCAATTTTAATTGCGCCAGGGATTGCCTTTTCCATAGTAAATTTTTCAAAAATTAATCTTTTACTCTCGCAAATTTTAATTGCGCCAGGGATTGCCTTTTCTACAGTAAATTTTTCAAAAAATAATTTTCTACTGTCGCAAATTTTAATTGCGCCAGGGATTGCCTTTTCTATAGTAAATTTTTCAAAAAATAATTTTTTACTGTCGCAAGTTTTAATTACGCCAGGGATTGCCTTTTCTATAGTAAATTTTTCACAAATTAATTTTTTACTGTCGCAAATTTTAATTACGCCAGGGATTGCCTTTTCTATAGTAAATTTTTCAAAAATTAATATTTTACTGTCGCAAATTTTAAATCCGCCAGGGATTGCCTTTTCTATAGTAAATTTTTCAAAAAATAATTTTTTACTGTCGCAAATTTTAATTGCTCCAGGAATTGACTTTTCTATAGTAAATTATTCGAAAAATAATTTTTTACTGTCCCAAATTTTAATTGCGCCAGGGATTGCCTTTTCTATATTAAATTTTTCAAAAAATAATTTTCTACTGTCGCAAATTTTAATTGCGCCAGGGATTGCCTTTTCTACAGTAAATTTTTCAAAAAATAATTTTTTACTGTCGCAAATTTTAATTGCGCCAAGGAATGCCTTTTCTATAGTAAATTATTCAAAAAATAATTTTCTACTGTCGCAAATTTTAATTGCGCCAGGGATTGCCTTTTCTATAGTAAATTTTTCAAAAAATAATTTTTTAATGTCGCAAGTTTTAATTACGCCAGGGATTGCCTTTTATATAGTAAATTATTCAAAAAATAATTTTTTACTGTCGCAAATTTTAATTGCGCCAGGCATTGCCTTTTCTATAGTAAATTTTGCAAAAAAAAATTTTTTACTGTCGCAAATTTTAAATACGCCAGGGATTGCCTTTTCTATAGTAAATTATTCACAAATTAATTTTTTACTGTCGCAAATTTTATTTCCGCCAGGGATTGCCTTTTCTACAGTAAATTTTTCAAAAAATAATTTTTTACTGTCGCAAATTTTAATTGCGCCAGGGATTGCCTTTTCTATAGTAAATTATTCAAAAAATAATTTTTTACTGTCGCAAATTTTAATTGCGCCAAGGATTGCCTTTTCTATAGTAAATTTTTCAAAAAATAATTTTTTAATGTCGCAAATTTTAATTACAACAGGGATTGCCTTTTCTATAGTAAATTTTTCACAAATTAATTTTTTACTGTAGCAAATTTTAATTACGCCAGGGATTGCCTTTTCTATAGTAAATTTTTCAAAAATGAATTTTTTTTTGTCGCAAATTTTAAATCCTCCAGGGATTGCCTTTTCTATAGTAAATTATTCAAAAAATAATTTTTTACAGTCGCAAATTTTAATTGCGCCAGGGATTGCCATTTCTACAGTAAATTTTTCAAAAAATAATTTTTTACTGTCGCAAATTTTAATTGCGCCAGGGATTGCCTTTTCTACAGTAAATTTTTCAAAAAATAATTTTCTACTGTCGCAAATTTTAATTGCGCCAGGGATTGCCTTTTCTACAGTAAATTTTTCAAAAATAATTTTTTACTGTCGCAAATTTTAAATACGCCAGGTATTGCCTATCTATAGTAAATTTTTCAAAAAATAATTTTTTATTGTCGCAAATTTTAAATACGCTAGGTATTGCCATTTCTACAGTAAATTATTCACAAATTAATTTTTTCCCGTCGCAAATTTTAATTCCGCCAGGGATTGCCTTTTCTACAGTAAATTTTTCAAAAAATAATTTTTTACTGTCGCAAATTTTAATTGCGCCAGGGATTGCCTTTTCTACAGCAAATTTTTCAAAAAATAATTTTATACTGTCGCAAATTTTAATTGCGCCAGGGATTGCCTTTTCTATAGTAAATTATTCAAAAAATAATTTTTTACTCTCGCAAATTTTAATTGCGCCAAGGAATGCCTTTTCTATAGTAAATTATTCAAAAAATAATTTTTTACTCTCGCAAATTTTAATTGCGCCAGGGATTGCCTTTTCCATAGTAATTTTTTCAAAAATGAAACTTTTACTGTCGCAAATTTTAATTGCGCCAGGAATTGCCTTTTCTACAGTAAATTTTTCAAAAAATAATTTTCTACTGTCGCAAATTTTAATTGCGCCAAGGATTGCCTTTTCTATAGTAAATTTTTCAAAAAATAATTTTCTACTGTCGCAAATTTTAATTGCGCCAGGGATTGCCTTTTCTATAGTAAATTTTTCAAAAAATAATTTTTTACTGTCGCAAATTTTAATTGCGCCAAGGAATGCCTTTTCTATAGTAAATCATTCAAAAAATAATTTTCTACTGTCGCAAATTTTAATTACACTAGGGATTGCCTTTTCTATAGTAAATTTTTCACAAATTAATTTTTTACTGTCGCAAATTTTAATTGCGCCAGGGTTTGCCTTTTCTACAGTAAATTTTTCAAAAAATAATTTTTTACTGTCGCAAATTTTAAATACGCCAGGGATTGCCGTTTCTATAGTAAATTATTCACAAATTAATTTCTTACTGTCGCAAATTTTAATTGCGCCAGGGATTGCCTTTCTACAGTAAATTTTTCAAAAAATAATTTTATACTGTCGCAAATTTTAATTACGCCAGGGATTGCCTTTTCTATAGTAAATTATTCAAAAAATAATTTTTTACTGTCGAAAATTTTAAATACGCCAGGGATTGCCTTTTCTATAGTAAATTATTCACAAATTAATTTCTTACTGTCGCAAATTTTAATTGCGCCAGGGATTGCCTTTCTACAGTAAATTTTTCAAAAAATAATTTTATACTGTCGCAAATTTTAATTACGCCAGGGATTGCCGTTTCTATAGTAAATTTTTCAAAAAATAATTTTCTACTGTCGCAAATTTTAATTGCGCCAGGGATTGCCTTTTCTATAGTAAATTTTGCAAAAAGTAATTTTCTACTGTCGCAAGTTTTAATTACGCCAGAGATTGCCTTTTCTATAGTAAATTTTTAACAAATTAATTTTTTACTGTCGCAAATTTTAATTACGCCAGGGATTGCCTTTTCTATAGTAAATTTTTCAAAAATTAATATTTTACTGTCGCAAATTTTAAATCCTCCAGGATTGCCTTTTCTATAGTAAATTTTTCAAAAAATAATTTTTTACTGTCGCAAATTTTAATTGCGCCAGGAATTGACTTTATAATAGTAAATTATTCAAAAAATAAATTTCTACTGTCGCAAATTTTAATTGCGCCAGGTATTGCCTTTTCTATAGTAAATTTTTCAAAAAATAATTTTTTACTGTCGCAAGTTTTAATTACGCCAGGGATTGCCTTTTCTATAGTAAATTATTCACAAATTAATTTTTTACTGTCGCAAATTTTAACTACGCCAGGGATTGCCTTTTCTATAGTAAATTTTTCAAAATTTAATTTTATACTGTCGCAAATTTTAATTGCGCCAGGGATTGCCTTTTCTACAGTAAATTTTTCAAAAAATAATTTTTTACTGTCGCAAATTTTAATTGCGCCAGGGATTGCCTTTTCTATAGTAAAATTTCACAAATTAATTTTTTACTGTCGCAAATTTTAATTACGCCAGGGACCGCCTTTTCTATAGTAAATTTTTCAAAAATTAATTTTTTACTGTCGCAAATTTTAAATCCGCCAGGCTTGCCTTTTCTATAGTAAATTTTTCAAAAAATAATTTTTTACTGTCGCAAATTTTAATTGCCTTTCTATAGTAAATTATTCAAAAAATAATTTTTTACTGTCGCAAATTTTAATTGCGCTAGGCATTGCCTTTTCCATAGTAAATTTTTCCAAATTTAATTTTATACTGTCGCAAATTGTAATTGCGCCAGGGATTGCCTTTTCCACAGTAAATTTTTAAAAAAATAATTTTCTACTGTCGTAAATTTTAATTGCGCCAGGGATTGCCTTTTCTATTGTAAATTATTCAAAAAATAATTTTTTACTGTCGCAAATTTTAATTGCGCTAGGCATTGCCTTTTCCATAGTAAATTTTTCCAAATTTAATTTTATACTGTCGCAAATTGTAATTGCGCCAGGGATTGCCTTTCCCACAGTAAATTTTTAAAAAAATAATTTTCTACTGTCGTAAATTTTAATTGCGCCAGGGATTGCCTTTTCTATTGTAAATTATTCAAAAAATAATTTTTTACTGTCGCAAATTTTAATTGCGCCAGGGATTGCCTTTTCTACAGTAAATTTTTCAAAAAATAATTTTATACTGTCGCAAATTTTAATTGCGCCAGGGATTGCCTTTTCTATAGTAAATTATTCAAAAAATAATTTTTTACTGTCGCATGTTTTAATTGCGCCAGGGATTGCCTTTTCTACAGTAAATTTTTCAAAAAATAATTTTTTACTGTCGCAAATTTTAATTGCGCCAGGGATTGCCTATTCTATAGTAAATTATTCAAAAAATAATTTTCTACTGTCGCAAATTTTAATTGCGCCAGGGATTGCCTTTTTTATAGTAAATTTTTCAAAAAATAATTTTTTACTGTCGCAAGTTTTAATTACGCCAGGGATTGCCTTTTCTATAGTAAATTTTTCAAAAATTAATTTTTTACTGTCGCAAATTTTAAATCCGCCAGGATTGCCTTTTCTATAGTAAATTTTTCAAAAAATAATTTTTTACTGTCGCAAATTTTAATTGCGCCAGGGATTGTCTTTTCTATAGTAAATTATTCAAAAAAATAATTTTTTACTATCGCAAATTTTAATTGCGCCAGGGATTGCCTTTTCTATAGTAAATTTTTCAAAAATTAATTTTTTACTGTCGCAAATTTTAATTGCGCTAGGGATTGCCTTTTCCATAGTAAATTTTTCCAAATTTAATTTTATACTGTCGCAAATTGTAATTGCGCCAGGGATTGCCTTTTCTACAGTAAATTGTTAGAAAAATAATTTTCTACTGTCGTAAATTTTAATTGCGCCAGGGATTGCCTTTTCTATTGTAAATTATTCAAAAAATAATTTTTTACTGTCGCAAGTTTTAATTACGCCAGGGATTGCCTTTTCTATAGTAAATTTTTCAAAAATTAATTTTTTACTGTCGCAAATTTTAAATCCGCCAGGATTGCCTTTTCTATAGTAAATTTTTCAAAAAATAATTTTTTACTGTCGCAAATTTTAATTGCGCCAGGGATTGTCTTTTCTATAGTAAATTATTCAAAAAATAATTTTTTACTGTCGCAAATTTTAATTGCGCCAGGGATTGCCTTTTCTATAGTAAATTTTTCAAAAATTAATTTTTTACTGTCGCAAATTTTAATTGCGCTAGGGATTGCCTTTTCCATAGTAAATTTTTCCAAATTTAATTTTATACTGTCGCAAATTGTAATTGCGCCAGGGATTGCCTTTTCTACAGTAAATTGTTAAAAAAATAATTTTCTACTGTCGTAAATTTTAATTGCGCCAGGGATTGCCTTTTCTATTGTAAATTATTCAAAAAATAATTTTTTACTGTCGCAAATTTTAATTGCGCCAGGGATTGCCTTTTCTACAGTAAATTTTTCAAAAAATAATTTTATACTGTCGCAAATTTTAATTGCGCCAGGGATTGCCTTTTTTATAGTAAATTATTCAAAAAATAATTTTCTACTGTCGCAAATTTTAATTGCGCCAGGGATTGCCTTTTCTATAGTAAATTTTTCAAAAAATAATTTTTTACTGTCGCAAGTTTTAATTACGCCAGGGATTGCCTATTCTATAGTAAATTATTCAAAAAATAATTTTTTACTGTCGCAAATTTTAATTGCGCCAGGCATTGCCTTTTCTTTAGTAAATTTTGCAAAAAAAAATTTTTTACTGTCGCAAATTTTAAATACGCCAGGGATTGCCTTTTCTATAGCAAATTATTCACAAATTAATTTTTTACTTTCGCAAATTTTATTCCCGCCAGGGATTGCCTTTTCTACAGTAAATTTTTCAAAAAATAATTTTTTGCTGTCGAAAATTTTAATTGCGCCAGGGATTGCCTTTTCTATAGTAAATTATTCAAAAAATAATTTTTTACTGTCGCAAATTTCAATTGCGCCAGGCATTGCCTTTTCTATAGTAAATTTTTCAAAAATTAATTTTTTAATGTCGCAAATTTTAATTACACCAGGGATTGCCTTTTCTATAGTAAATTTTTCACAAATTAATTTTTTACTGTCGCAAATTTTAAATACGACAGCGATTGCCTTTTCTATAGTAAATTATTCACAAATTAATTTTTTACTGTCGCAAATTTTAATTACGCCAGGGATTGCCTTTTCTATAGTAAATTTTGCAAAAAAAAATTTTTTACTGTCGCAAATTTTAAATACGCCAGGGATTGCCTTTTCTATAGCAAATTATTCACAAATTAATTTTTTACTTTCGCAAATTTTATTTCCGCCAGGGATTGCCTTTTCTACAGTAAATTTTTCAAAAAATAATTTTTTACTGTCGAAAATTTTAATTGCGCCAGGGATTGCCTTTTCTATAGTAAATTATTCAAAAAATAATTTTTTACTGTCGCAAATTTTAATTGCGCCAGGCATTGCCTTTTCTATAGTAAATTTTTCAAAAATTAATTTTTTAATGTCGCAAATTTTAATTACACCAGGGATTGCCTTTTCTATAGTAAATTTTTCACAAATTAATATTTTACTGTCGCAAATTTTAAATCCTCCAGGATTGCCTTTTCTATAGTAAATTTTTCAAAAAATAATTTTTTACTGTCGCAAATTTTAATTGCGCCAGGAATTGACTTTATTATAGTAAATTATTCAAAAAATAAATTTCTACTGTCGCAAATTTTAATTGCGCCAGGTATTGCCTTTTCTTTAGTAAATTTTTCAAAAAATAATTTTTTACTGTCGCAAGTTTTAATTACGCCAGGGATTGCCTTTTCTATAGTAAATTTTTCACAAATTAATTTTTTACTGTCGCAAATTTTAAATACGCCAGGGATTGCCTTTTCTATAGTAAATTATTCACAAATTAATTTTTTACTGTCGCAAATTTTAACTACGCCAGGGATTGCCTTTTCTATAGTAAATTTTTCAAAATTTAATTTTATACTGTCGCAAATTTTAATTGCGCCAGGGATTGCCTTTTCTACAGTAAATTTTTCAAAAAATAATTTTTTACTGTCGCAAATTTTAATTGCGCCAGGGATTGCCTTTTCTATAGTAAAAATTCACAAATTAATTTTTTACTGTCGCAAATTTTAATTACGCCAGGGACCGCCTTTTCTATAGTAAATTTTTCAAAAATTAATTTTTTACTGTCGCAAATTTTAAATCCGCCAGGCTTGCCTTTTCTATAGTAAATTTTTCAAAAAATAATTTTTTACTGTCGCAAATTTTAATTGCCTTTCTATAGTAAATTATTCAAAAAATAATTTTTTACTGTCGCAAATTTTAATTGCGCTAGGCATTGCCTTTTCCATAGTAAATTTTTCCAAATTTAATTTTATACTGTCGCAAATTGTAATTGCGCCAGGGATTGCCTTTTCCACAGTAAATTTTTAAAAAAATAATTTTCTACTGTCGTAAATTTTAATTGCGCCAGGGATTGCCTTTTCTATTGTAAATTATTCAAAAAATAATTTTTTACTGTCGCAAATTTTAATTGCGCCAGGGATTGCCTTTTCTACAGTAAATTTTTCAAAAAATAATTTTATACTGTCGCAAATTTTAATTGCGCCAGGGATTGCCTTTTCTATAGTAAATTATTCAAAAAATAATTTTTTACTGTCGCATGTTTTAATTGCGCCAGGGATTGCCTTTTCTACAGTAAATTTTTCAAAAAATAATTTTTTACTGTCGCAAATTTTAATTGCGCCAGGGATTGCCTATTCTATAGTAAATTATTCAAAAAATAATTTTCTACTGTTGCAAATTTTAATTGCGCCAGGGATTGCCTTTTCTATAGTAAATTTTTCAAAAAATAATTTTTTACTGTCGCAAGTTTTAATTACGCCAGGGATTGCCTTTTCTATAGTAAATTTTTCAAAAATTAATTTTTTACTGTCGCAAATTTTAAATCCGCCAGGATTGCCTTTTCTATAGTAAATTTTTCAAAAAATAATTTTTTACTGTCGCAAATTTTAATTGCGCCAGGGATTGTCTTTTCTATAGTAAATTATTCAAAAAATAATTTTTTACTGTCGCAAATTTTAATTGCGCCAGGGATTGCCTTTTCTATAGTAAATTTTTCAAAAATTAATTTTTTTCTGTCGCAAATTTTAATTGCGCTAGGGATTGCCTTTTCCATAGTAAATTTTTCCAAATTTAATTTTATACTGTCGCAAATTGTAATTGCGCCAGGGATTGCCTTTTCTACAGTAAATTGTTAAAAAAATAATTTTCTACTGTCGTAAATTTTAATTGCGCCAGGGATTGCCTTTTCTATTGTAAATTATTCAAAAAATAATTTTTTACTGTCGCAAATTTTAATTGCGCCAGGGATTGCCTTTTCTACAGTAAATTTTTCAAAAAATAATTTTATACTGTCGCAAATTTTAATTGCGCCAGGGATTGCCTTTTTTATAGTAAATTATTCAAAAAATAATTTTCTACTGTCGCAAATTTTAATTGCGCCAGGGATTGCCTTTTCTATAGTAAATTTTTCAAAAAATAATTTTTTACTGTCGCAAGTTTTAATTACGCCAGGGATTGCCTATTCTATAGTAAATTATTCAAAAAATAATTTTTTACTGTCGCAAATTTTAATTGCGCCAGGCATTGCCTTTTCTTTAGTAAATTTTGCAAAAAAAAAATTTTTTACTGTCGCAAATTTTAAATACGCCAGGGATTGCCTTTTCTATAGCAAATTATTCACAAATTAATTTTTTACTTTCGCAAATTTTATTTCCGCCAGGGATTGTCTTTTCTACAGTAAATTTTTCAAAAAATAATTTTTTACTGTCGAAAATTTTAATTGCGCCAGGGATTGCCTTTTCTATAGTAAATTATTCAAAAAATAATTTTTTACTGTCGCAAATTTTAATTGCGCCAGGCATTGCCTTTTCTATAGTAAATTTTTCAAAAATTAATTTTTTAATGTCGCAAATTTTAATTACACCAGGGATTGCCTTTTCTATAGTAAATTTTTCACAAATTAATTTTTTACTGTCGCAAATTTTAAATACGACAGCGATTGCCTTTTCTATAGTAAATTATTCACAAATTAATTTTTTACTGTCGCAAATTTTAATTACGCCAGGGATTGCCTTTTCTATAGTAAATTTTTCAAAATTTAATTTTATACTGTCGCAAATTTTAATTGCGCCAGGGAATGCTTTTTCTACGGTAGATTTTTCAAAAAATAATTTTTTACTGTCGCAAATTTTAATTGCGCCAGGGATTGCCTTTTCAATAGTAAATTTTTCAAAATTTAATTTTATACTGTACAAATTTTAACTGCGCCAGGGATTGCCTTTTCTATAGTAAAATTTCACAAATTAATTTTTTACTGTCGGAAATTTTAATTACGCCAGGGATTGCCTTTTCTATAGTAAATTTTTCAAAAATTAATTTTTTACTGTCGCAAATTTTAAATCCGCCAGGATTTCCTTTTATATAGTAAATTTTTCAAAAAATAATTTTTTACTATCGCAAATTTTAATTGCGCCAGAGATTGCCTTTTCTATAGTAAATTATTCAAAAAATAATTTTTTACTGTCGCAAATTTTAATTGCGCCAGGGGTTTCCTTTTCTATAGTAAATTTTTCAAAAATTAATTTTTTACTGTCGCAAATTTTAATTGCGCTAGGGATTGCCTTTTCCATAGTAAATTTTTCCAAATTTAATTTTATACTGTCGCAAATTGTAATTGCGCCAGGGATTGCCTTTTCTACAGTAAATTTTTAAAAAAATAATTTTCTACTGTCGTAAATTTTAATTGCGCCAGGGATTGCCTTTTCTATTGTAAATTATTCAAAAAATAATTTTTTACTGTCGCAAATTTTAATTGCGCCAGGGGTTTCCTTTTCTATAGTAAATTTTTCAAAAATTAATTTTTTACTGTCGCAAATTTTAATTGCGCTAGGGATTGCCTTTTCCATAGTAAATTTTTCCAAATTTAATTTTATACTGTCGCAAATTGTAATTGCGCCAGGGATTGCCTTTTCTACAGTAAATTTTTAAAAAAAATTATTTTCTACTGTCGTAAATTTTAATTGCGCCAGGGATTGCCTTTTCTATTGTAAATTATTCAAAAAATAATTTTTTACTGTCGCAAATTTTAATTGCGCCACGGATTGCCTTTTCTACAGTAAATTTTTCAAAAAATAATTTTATACTGTCGCAAATTTTAATTGCGCCAGGGATTGCCTTTTCTATAGTAAAATTTCACAAATTAATTTTTTACTGTCGCAAATTTTAATTACACCAGGGATTGCCTTTTCTATAGTAGATAATTCACAAATTAATTTTTTACTGTCGCAAATTTTAATTACACCGGGGATTGCCTTTTCTATTGTAAATTATTCAAAAAATAATTTTTTACTGTCGCAAATTTTAAATACGCCAGGGATTGCCTTTTCTATAGTAAATTATTCACAAATTAATTTTTTACTGTCGCAAATTTTATTTCCGCCAGGGATTGCCTTTTCTACAGTAAATTTTTCAAAAATTATTTTTTACTGTCGTAAATTTTAATTGCGCCAGGGATTGCCTTTTCTATAGTAAATTATTCAAAAAATAATTTTTTACTGTCTCAAATTTTAATTGCGCCAGGCATTGCCTTTTCTATAGTAAATTTTTCAAAAATTAATTTTTTAATGTCGCAAATTTTAATTACACCAGGGATTGCCTTTTCTATAGTAAATTTTTCACAAATTAATTTTTTACTGTCGCAAATTTTAAAAACGCCAGGGATTGCCTTTTCTATAGTAAATTATTCACAAATTAATTTTTTACTCTCGCAAATTTTAATTACGCCAGGGATTGGCCTTTTCAATTGTAAATTTTTCAAAATTTAATTTTATACTGTCGCATATTTTAACTGCGCCAGGGATTGCCTTTTCTACAGTAAATTTTTCAAAAAATAATTTTTTACTGTCCCAAATTTTAATTGCGCCAGGGATTGCCCTTTTCTATAGTAAAATTTCACAAATTCATTTTTTACTGTCGCAAATTTTAATTACGCCAGGGATTGCCCTTTTCTATAGTAAATTTTTCAAAAATTAATTTTTTACTCTCGCAAATTTTAAATCCGCCAGGATTGCCTTTTTCTATAGTAAATTTTTCAAAAAATAATTTTTTACTGTCGCAAATTTTAATTGCGCCAGAGATTGCCTTTTCTATAGTAAATTATTCAAAAAATAATTTTATACTGTCGCAAATTTTAATTGCGCCAGGGATTGCCTTTTCTATAGTAAATTTTTCAAAAAATAATTTTTTACTGTCGCAAGTTTTAATTACGCCAGGGATTGCCTTTTCCTATAGTAAATTTTTCAAAAAATAATTTTTTACTGTCGCAAATTTTAAATGCGCCAGGGATTGCCTTTTCTATAGTAAATTTTTCAAAAATTAATCTTTTACTGTCGCAAATTTTAATTTCGCCAGGGATTGCCTTTTCTATAGTAAATTTTTCAAAAAATAATTTTCTACTGTCGCAAGTTTTAATTACGCTAGGGATTGCTTTTTCTATAGTAAATTTTTCAAAAAATAATTTTTTACTGTCGCAAATTTTAATTGCGCCAGGGATTGCCTTTTCTATAGGAAATTTTTCACTAATTAATTTTTTTACTGTCGCAAATTTTAATTGCGCCAGGTATTTCCTTTTCTATAGTAAATTATTCAAAAAATAATTTTTTACTGCCGCAAATTTTAGTTGCACCAGGGATTGCCTTTTCTATAGAAAATTTTTCAAAAAATAATTTTTTACTGTCGCAAATTTTAATTGCGCCAGGGATTGCCTTCTCTATAGTAAATTATTCAAAAAAATAATTTTTTACTGTCGCAAATTTTAATTGCGCCAGGAATTGCCTTTTCTATAGTAAATTATTCAAAAATTAATCTTTTACATTCGCAAATTTTAATTGCGCCAGGGATTGCCTTTTCTACAGTAAATTTGTCAAAAAATAATTTTTTACTGTCGCAAATTTTAATTGCGCCAGGGATTGCCCTTTTCTACAGAAAATTTTTCAAAAAATAATTTTTTACTGTCGCAAATTTTAAATACGCCAGGGATTGCCTTTTCTATAGTAAATTATTCAAAAAATAATTTTTTACTGTCGAAAATTTTAAATACGCCAGGGATTGCTTTTTCTATAGTAAATTATTCACAAATTAATTTTTTACTGTCGCAAATTTTAATTGCGCCTGGGATTGCCTTTCTACAGTAAATTTTTCAAAAAATAATTTTATACTGTCGCAAATTTTAAATACGCCAGGGATTGCCTTTTCTATAGTAAATTTTGCAAAAATTAATTTTTTACTGTCGCAAATTTTAATTACGCCAGGGATTGCCGTTTCTATAGTAAATTTTTCAAAAAATAATTTTCTACTGTCGCAAATTTTAATTGCGCCAGGGATTGCCTTTTCTATAGTAAATTATTCAAAAAATAATTTTCCTACTGTCCGCAAATTTTAATTGCGCCAGGGATTGCCTTTTCTATAGTAAATTTTTTAAAAATAATTTTTTACTGTCGCAAGTTTTAATTACGCCAGGGATTGCCTTTTCTATAGTAAATTTTTCACAAATTAATTTTTTACTGTCGCAAATTTTAATTACGCCAGGGATTGCCTTTTCTATAGTAAATTTATCAAAAATTATTATTTGACTGTCGCAAATTTTAAATCCGCCAGGGATTGCCTTTTTCTATATTAAATTTTTCAAAAAATAATTTTTTTACTGTCGCAAATTTTAATTGCGCCAGGAATTGACTTATCTATAGTAAATTATTCAAAAAATAATTTTTTACTGTCCCAAATTTTTAATTGCGCCAGGGATTGCCTTTTCTATAGTAAATTTTTCAAAAATTAATTTTTTACTGTCGCAAATTTTAAATACGCCAGGGATTGCCTTTTCTATAGTAAATTTTCCAAAAAAAATAATTTTTTACTGTCGAAAATTTTAAATACGCCAGGGATTGCCTTTTCTATAGTAAATTTTGCAAAAAAATAATTTTTTACTGTCGCAAATTTTAAATACGCATGGGATTGCGTTTTCTATAGTAAATTTTTCACAGATTAATTTTTTACTGTAGCAAATTTTAATTACGCCAGTAAATTTTTCAAAAATTAATTTTTTTTTTTGTCGCAAATTTTAAATCCGCCAGGGATTGCCTTTTCTATAGTAAATTATTCAAAAAATAATTTTTTTACAGTCGCAAATTTTAAATGCGCCAGGGATTGCCATTTCTACAGTAAATTTTTCAAAAAATAATTTTTTACTGTCGCAAATTTTAATTGCGCCAGGGATTGCCCTTTTCTACAGGTAAATTTTTCAAAAAATAATTTTCCTACTGTCGCAAATTTTAATTGCGCCAGGGATTGCCTTTTCTACAGTAAATTTTTCAAAAAATAATTTTTTACTGTCGCAAATTTTTCAATACGCCAGGGTTTGCCTTTCTATAGTAAATTTTTCAAAAAATAATTTTTTATTGTCGCAAATTTTAAATACGCCAGGGATTGCCCCTTTCTACAGTAAATTTTTCAAAAAATAATTTTATACTGTCGCAAATTTTAAATACGCCAGGGATTGCCTTTTTCTATAGTAAAATTTTGCAAAAAAGTAATTTTTTACTGTCGCAAATTTTAATTAAGCCAGGGATTGCCGGTTTCTATAGTAAATTATTCAAAAAATAATTTTTTACTGTCGCAAGTTTTAATTGCGCCAGGGATTGCCTTTTTCTATAGTAAATTTTTCAAAAATTAATTTTTTACTGTCGCAAATTTTAATTGCGCTAGGGATTGCCTTTTCCATAGTAAATTTTTCCAAATTTAATTTTATTACTGTCGCAAATTGTAATTGCGCCAGGTATTGCCTTTTTCTACAGTAAATTTTTAAAAAAATAATTTTCTACTGTCGTAAATTTTAATTGCGCCAGGGATTGCCTTTTCTATTGTATATTATTCAAAAAATAATTTTTTACTGTCGCAAATTTTAATTGCGCCAGGGATTGCCTTTTCTACAGTAAATTTTTCAAAAAATAATTTTATACTGTCGCAAATTTTAATTGCGCCAGGGATTGCGTTTTTTATAGTAAATTGTTCAAAAAATAATTTTCTACTGTCGCAAATTTTAATTGCGCCAGGGATTGCCTTTTCTATAGTAAATTTTTCAAAAAATAATTTTTTTACTGTCGCAAGTTTTAATTACGCCAGGGATTGCCTTTTCTATAGTAAATTATTCAAAAAATAATTTTTTACTGTCGCAAATTTTAATTGCGCCAGGCATTGCCTTTTCTTTAGTAAATTTTTGCAAAAAAAAAATTTTTACTGTCGCAAATTTTAAATACGCCAGGGATTGCCTTTTCTATAGTAAATTATTCACAAATTAATTTTTTACTTTCGCAAATTTTATTTCCCGCCAGGGATTGCCTTTTCTACAGTAAATTTTTCAAAAAAATA